>CM068376.1:139200612-139355495 GCA_034769895.1 Magicicada septendecula | reverse complement strand
ATATATATATATACATACTTGATGCCACATAAACCTTAATTTTCATAGTTTTCACTATTCAGAACAACACTTATTTAAATGTAACTCAAGATTTTTTTTCTTAGCAACTAACATTTCATCCAGTCTATAATAAGGCATACTAAGCATCTTGAGTGAGGCAGACTGTATCACTGTAAATAAGTGAAATGTTTGGTGCTAGAAACATTTGCTACAAGAAAAATAAAAATTGTGTTAATCCTAAAAGATGTTGCTTTTAATATACACGTTATGCCTACGAACACATTCACATTTACATTACAGTTACAGACATCAAGGGGAGAGCTGTTAATTGGAGAAAATTATAACGTTTACTGTAGTTCTTTCTACTAAAGAACCTTAACTTTTTAAGGATTTATTCAATTAGATGGGAAAATAGGCAATGCAGAAATGACCTACAATATATGTGACAGATCTAACCATGATGCTTGGACTCAAACGTTCACTTCATAAATCTTTGAACAACAATGCACTAACATTGCACTGCACATTATATAACACCACAACTACTGACCTAAAAATATTAGCAATAGTTGGCAGGTTTTATAATTCTAAAGTTATAACACACATTATATATTTACCATTCAAGTTTCTATAGCCATTTTATTAATTTTTCAAAAGTACATGTCGAATTTATTTGTTACACCAAAGTGTTTTAGAAAAAGTCTACACCTACATAAACATTAGCAACAGACAACACAATGTACCCACAATACTGTCCTACATACAGCGCACAAGATAATGCACGAAGTCATGAGATAACAAATATTATAAACGAATGTGTTTGCTCCCTGTGATAACATATTCAAATTAAGTCAAAGTTTTCTTTTGCAGAAATATGTGATTAATATTACATTACCATCACATCCTGCTGGCTGTGCATATTATCTTACACCGTTTCCTATGCGATTTTTGTCATTGTTAAGTGTTAATTTTTCTAAAAATTTTTAAGAGTTGTAGCAACAAGAAGTCGTTAAATTTCAGAGGGTGTCTCCACCTCATTAGGCACTATGATGTATCAAAATGAACAAGTGACCACTGGTTGTCACCTACCACATAATTATCACAGCTCCTCAATAGACAACATTTTTTCTCAACTTCTTCAAGGAATGTGTTACAGAGTTGATTTCCAATTACCTGATACTACTCTATTGTATTTGAAAATTATCATTTTTAAAGTGTGTGATTTTGTCTTGTTATTACTTAATCCATGTTTGAATAAACAAAAAATCTGGTCAGCAGGCAACTCAAGGAATAAGGAATCACCTATTACTACACGCCAATGACTTCTCCAAAAGGCACATGAGAAGCCAAGGGTACAGTACTACACTGTCCCTGCGAGTGGAAAGCCACAGCAGTCCTAGAAGGTGGATATGTATGAGCCAGCAAAAAGAGTACAAGAGACTCCTCATTTAACATTTTGAGTTAAGATCATATCATTTGACACAACAGTAAAACTTCTAAAGCTGATCCCGTCATTTAACAGGACACGTTTTCCAATTTGTTTAAATACACACATACAAAAATAATCTCTAATGACATGTTTTTCTTCACTGCACATTACTTGCTAGTTTTAGTTCTTAAAATTGTGAGCAGATGGCAGCTCAACTCAACCATATTGAAACAACAAAGAAACAATGCAGGCTCTGTTCACATTTTGTTGTATTCACTTAGTAATATTGAAACATGTTATCTGATGCTGAAATCAAAGCAGAATTTTCCCACATGTCTTAACAGTGAAAATGATATTTTTTCAGATGATATGGATGAAGAAACTTGTGAAATTTAGGGTTAGTGTAACTTTTATAATTGTAAAATATTGGCTATAAACTTTGATTACATGTTACAATTTTTTTATACTGGTTTAAATTCCATTACAAAAATACTTGTTAAAAGTTTTATTTAAAATTCAGAAAATGAAGACTTTTGTCAGTCATATCCAAATTTCTAGATACATCCACAGCACCTTGTATATCCCAGCAGCACCACATAACCTACTTCAATGCGTAAAGGCCATTGTGTTTAAAATGTTCCATTAAAAATTTACAAAAACCAATACTAATAATGTACTACATGATTTTGTTGTATCTGAACAGTAGAATATAATGTTTTTGAATATACTTTATTTTTTTTATAAAAATGGTGTACACACAATTTGTATGAAATAAAGGTGTTGAAACAGAAAAAATTATATAACAAAGAGGGAAGTTCAAAATTTAAAACAAAGTAACTACCACTTTCCTATGTTATGATATAGTTTCTTTAGAATGTTTTGTAAACTCTATAAATGGCTGGCATTTTATGGAAGGGTGTTATTTCAGTGTCCAGGACATTCTAATAAAGTTTTTAGGTGCTGTAATGGTTGTTAGTTAAAGTGTTAAAAAGTTCTTCAGACAGCCTTAGTAATAGTGGTAATAATGGTCTGTTACTTAGAAAATATTCTGGAATAGGTTGTAATCAGAATTCCAGGTGCACTCATCTGATGACACTGCACAACATTGGATTAATGTAGTTTCAGATGGAAGGAGTTAACAGGAGATATAGCGGGAAGATCTACATTAGGCAAAATATGGATGTTGTTTAATGTAGGACATAAGAAATGAAGTAGTGAAACCGTCTTGTGGGTTTCCACAACGAAGGGCTAGTGTTAAACAATCCCTACAAACACCTCCAATTACTTCACCGCATTGAGACTTTGTCAACATCCTGACAGTTTAATTCTTTCCTTGGAAATGAATTTGATTCCTTGGAAATGAATAGTACATTGTAACACACTTCAAATTTATTTCTGTTTCAGTAGGTATTCTTATACACTACACATTAATTACCACTGCTGCTGGTTCGAAATCATAATTTATTTATGGATGTTTCACATAAATACTAAATTTGCAACTACAGAACTTGGTTTTGTCTATGAAATCTACAGCTGACACAGAGATGTCGGATTTCTCCATGATAGAAAGAGAGACATCCGTTTTTGTTGCACTATTAATTTAGTAATGCTAAAATTGTAACATATTTTCAGCAGCACTCACCACCATCCCTAGTGTTGTGTCACAAAAACAATCAAATCGGTCAGTCTGATGGTGGTAATAATAATAATAACAAATTTGTGGTGTGATGACAACTTAATCAATGTTGTGTCTATATACACAATATTCTTTTTTTTCCAGATTACAGCACCAATTATTGTTGCTGTAGGATTTAAAAAGAGTTTACATTACACCTACAGTACCTGTACATGTACTCGAGTCAATATATTGCAGAAAACCGACCCACCCTGAAAGAGACGGCTTTCAATCCATATGTGCCAATATTCTGTACCCTGTGGTGTCACTAGAGGTGGGGGAATCAATCCCCCCCCCCCGACCAATGAAAAGCAAAATGCACAATCACTTTCAACCTAGGCATATTTCAAGGGGTTTTTAAAACCATTTGTTATTCTTTAAATCCTCAATTTAAGGGTTGTACTGTGAATTTTTAACAAAATTTTAGTAAACATTAAACCACATAATTCTTAATGTATTGTACCAATAAAATCTTCAATTCTATATTGCTGAATTAATCTCAACTTTACATTTGCAAGGTGGTGAGATATTTCAGTGACAAGGTAAATATTGTTTTTGCACAGACTGGCACCTTAGATCTGATGAGGTTTTGAATGACTTTGCAATGAGGCCACGAAAAACTGATTTTGTTCTTAAACAGAAATATAACAGTTTATTTTCCAATAAATATTTTATAGTAAATACATCTTATCTTATATAAGTTGTTTCGTTTTCTTTCCCAATAGAGAATTCCTGAGGATACAAATGTTTGGTAAGTAATGCTGAACCTTTGCCATAATTTGGTGAATAGAATATTGGTGCAGTTATTAGTGTTAATTTTTGCAAAGAAAACTTCAATATTTCAAACAAATTGAAGCCAAATGGTTGATAATGTATTTTACTTTTTGTTAGCTTGGGCAGAAAAGATTTTAAAAATCTACACAATTTATTTTTAAAAAAGTTAATCAAGTTTATGGACTTTTACCACGTTGACTGCCAAGCCAAATTTTTTAATTTTTCTCTGTGGGCCAAAATGATTTTCCAGTCACTTGTAACACAAGAAACGTTCCTGTCTCGGTTTAAATGAAAAAGTTTTATTTTTGAAGTTCTATTACAAAACTCTACAGCGGACACCGGTGTCCACTCTGACGCCAACCGGAAATGAAGTTGTCTGGGGCCAGAGCGGACACGATGGTGCACACCACTTAGCGCAGTGCATAGCTTTCACCAGTAGTGTTTACACTGTGTGTCTGAGTATAAGTTATCATTTCCTTGATTGTGTGTTAGTGTGTTATGTTAGTTTGAGTTATTTATATTTTCAAGTGAGTTGTTTAGTAGCAAATTTTTGTAAATATGAATGATAAGAAGAATGTATTCTGCAACAAGGAAGGTTCTGCAAGAGAAGGCCGCAGATACGTGCTGGCTGCTGTGAAAGAAAACTTCGCAGAGAAATTGAAAAGAACAAAATTAAAAAGGTTAAAACATTTTGTAAGGACTGCCTTGAAGGACCAAGGTGCTCCTTGGAATGTTTCAATGAGAGACACAAATACGACATTTATACTGTCTACAAACAAAAATAAATTTATTAGATGTATTAGATGTACATGTATATTATAAATAAGTTGTTTGTTACTAGCAAATCAGATTTTTATTTCATAAACTAACCTATTTATTTCCATACATAAGTTTTAAATATTTTGTATATATGAAGAATATGTTTTCCATAAAAAACCAGCAAAAAAAATATTTGATCTTCCCTCACCACAGCGGACACAAGATAATTTCGTATTTCACTTTCATAAGAGGTAAATATCGAAAACCGATGGCAGCAATACGTCCTCTGAAGCCAGAGCGCAAAGAAAAAGTGTGTTAGCGGGAATATGAAATTATTTTGAGGTTATGTTCATGTAAAATATTACGAATTTAACTAGCAAAACAGATTTTTATTTAGTATTAACCTATTTATTTCTATCACGAAGTTATAGAATTTTATATAGCCAAAATGATGTTTTATGTGTTTGAGTAATCAAATTTGATAAATCAAAAACAAATAACTTATCAATCAAGACGAAGAAAACCTATATACCTGCACATTACATTGACGACAACTCTCACAAATTAGCTAAAAGATTTGCAAAATATGACTATCAATTAGCATTCAGAACAAACAATGACATCTCAACAATCTGAAAATAAGCAATACAAAAAAGAAAAGCATTTATGAAAAAGCTGGAGTTTACCAATATCAATGTCAGCCTGCTAAATCGACAGAATATAATTTGCAGTGCAACAAAAAATACATAGGATTCACCTTCAAGATCCTTTAAACACACCAAGATATATTGAACACACCAAACATTCTCAACACTCAAATCCGAACTCAACAGTAGCCAAACACTTAAAACAACAGTCTTGTGAATATGGTCCAATACAGAAACATCTAACCGTATTGAAAACATGCGGTGATGAAATAAGATCTAATATATATGAACAATGCCGAATATACAAACATGTAAAAGAAGATGGCCACAAAAATCTATTGAACATCATGACGGACTTCAAAAATCGTATCACATTTGAAATATTGCGGCAAAATGAAAATCAACATACAGTAATCAGCTGATATAATATATAGAACAGAATGTAAACATAAACACTCTGTAACAAAATCAGTTCTTGGGGAACTTTGGAAAACGACGTACATACCATGTTCATTAATCAATGTCTGTGAATTCGTTTTTGTAAATAGTGGCTGTTTTCCGATATTGTGATACTGTTTTCACACACTCGTTATGAGGAACTGATTCAAATATAGCCTATTACGCTATGTAACTGATTGGATGCAATTCATATGTGTGGCATTCTGTAGACAACAAAGAAATTTCCTGACATGGGACCGACACACCATATACAATTTTTACAAAACTGCCAATGTCTAAAAACGAAAAAGAGGATTTTACTGAAACAAAAACCAAAATAAAATCTGTAATTTTTTCTAAATTTCACTTGCTGACACCATATAGCTATCTCTTACAGAACGAAAGTTTTATCACATGCCAAAAATTTTACTACATGCAAATAACAAAAATTTCATGACATGGGGCTGTTTGAATCTCTGTTCTTGAAGATCATTAAAGTTATTGGTTTAAATTTATGTCTAAAACCGTCATCAAACTTCAAGGAACACGGTGGTGAAAGAATTTTTTTTTAATCTTTAGTTTCTGAGGTTAGCTCAGACAACAATACAAACAAATTTTACATCTTTATAATAGTAATACAGACAACAAGCTTACTCTATAACTGATTGCAGAGCAGTTGCAGCCTGTTTTTACTACCCTGCAACTAGTTTCATGTAAGCTTGAAATCAGTTGCATGCAATCAGTTGGTGTAGTGTAATAAAGGCCTTAGTGTTAAATAAGCAGCTCAGTTGATTTGAAGAGAACTGTACATGTGCAATATGCAAATCATGAATGTCTAAAATGATTTTGCTACAGGGGTATCAAATCAGTTGTGATACAGTACCAGATGTAGAGGCATCATATCAGTTGTGATTCAATTGACTGACATACAGTACCGGATGTTTTAAGTTTTCTCACTAATCTGTTTTGTCAGCAGTTGTTCTGTTTTTGTTACAAGCCAGTTGCCTGATTCCTAAGTATCTGGTTACTTATACGTGATCTATCCAAGAAGTACCTGACCATAGGCTGGGAGGAAAAAAATAGCTTACCTACCTAGTGGCTTTCAATCCTACAGATCTCCTTAGAAGTAGTAACATCCACGTAACTGCCCATTTAATACCTAGTAGATTTTTCACTAGCGTAAACAGTTTTCTTAGTCCTTTCTGTTACGGTTACCAGCTGTGTTATTGCGTTCATCTTGATATCCTCTTGAGCTGTCAAACTGGCACCCTGTTCAGTTTAGGGGCAACAGAAATCACAAGGAGCTATGAAAGGTACGGGGCCTAATGAACCTAAGAAATTCTACGCTTGACCAAGAACTCCTAGATCACATATAACGAATGGGCAGGGCTATTATAATGATTCAACTATCATTTGTGCGATTGCCACAGGAGTGTTTGTTGACAGTTTGGCCTTTTAGCACAAATTCATGTATACAACTCCACAGTATTTGGAAACAAAAGCAGCATTACTTTCAGTTTGCTCCTCACTTGTTTTGCTTTCTTTGGCTTTGGGGGATGTGACGACTTCTGCTGTGACGTTTTCCTGCCAACATCACAGTGTTGACCGAATCTTGGTTTCTAGCATTGCCAACTGTACATGGGAAGCTTTACATTTATAGAGCACTGCATGGTGCAAAACTGACCGCGTGTTTATCTGGGTAAGAACATGGCAACGCAGTACTGTTACACAGGCCATTACTATGGTGTCATGAACGAATCTCTGCAATGTGATTGGCGAAGATTCTTAAACCCACCACATTTATCTAATTCTGAGTAGCTTACTCAATGGCTTGAATCTCAGTATTTTAGTTTGTTTACTCTTGATTGGGTTTCTTGGTTACAATGCAGCTGTTTTAGCTTCTTTTATTCTTTGTTTTACATCATCTCCACTTTTCCCATCTTGTTATTTTATTTTCCAGCTATTTATATAACCTAAAAGTCAGTTTCTGTCTATTCTAACATTATTGCATTCAATTCTTTGGAACATATAGTTCTGCTTTTTAATCTAGTACTCTCCACAGGGTACTGCTCCTTGAGCATAATGTTCATACATTCAAAATTACTTATCTTTGTCCAGTGCTAAATACCAGTATCATATACAAATCTAACAAAGCATTTGTGTGGTATCACATTAATTTCTGCACGTATTTCTTGACATTAATTTATTTCCTGTTTAACATATAGGCTAAAGAGTAACTGTGATTAATGTCACTCATGTCTCATACACCATGTTCCTAATAAATCATTCAAGTTTCCATAATACGAACATCATCACAAGTTATCTAAAACTGAGGGCATCTGAGTGAATGATTGAAGTTAATACGCATTATGCATCCCCATTTATGTATAAAATTGCAATGTCATTACAAACATAATGATTTTCATCATACTGGGTCAGGAACATTAAGAAGTATAATAAATCAACTAATTACAATGCACTATCAGTGAAGCTATTACAAATATGTCAGTCCATTAAATAATATAATCAATACACAAGATACATTAAAAATAACGTGATAGTCATAAATCTGTCAAGCTTTATTTATAGAACTTCAGCATCTAATACAAGACACCAATAGTTTCTTATGATAATAGGTATCCATGTGCGTTCTACAGTCAGAGGTGTAATGAAAATAATTCTGAGTGTACTGTATCTTATAAAAATTTCATTGTTATAAATGTTAACAACTGAATGTCATTTTTAACACAAAGATGACTTCATCAACCAGTAACAAAAACTTGTAACAGAGCAGCAAACTCTGAAACAGCGCTGAAGCCTTTGCCCCTGTTACCAAATTTCACCAACTGATAATTAGTTTTTTTACTTTCGAAATTATCACTGTTTTATGGTTCCATCATTTCTTACAGTTAAAAAAGGACTATTTTTTGTGTATTCCAAAATCTGGTCAATCTGATTACTTTGTGGTTAGTTATGTCTACAAATGAGGATGAAAAAAATTAAATAGCATACAAATTACTACTTTTAAAAAATAAGTATAACAATCACAGTCACCATCATCTTGATTTTGTAATAAATATATGCAAATACTATTCATTACCTACTCTATAGGTGCAAGGAACTGTTCCTCGAAAGATCACATTCAATTTAATGCAACTTTTACATCCAAGTTGTGCCAAGAAACCAGAAAAACATTGAAATTAACAAACTCTCTCACTCTAATGTAGTGTTACTTTCAAACATGGCTTGTACTGGGATTTTTTTGAAACATTAAAATCTATGTTTGGACAGTTTTCATACAACTACTTGGAAATTGCACATATGGAGTATGGCCCAGTATTAAAGTTCCACTTCTGGGGGCATAAAATATACCAAGATGTGAAAATACTTCTGAAAATAAAGTGCAGTATATTGATACCAATCAAATGAATCAAGTAATTCACAATTGTCATTGCCATACTGCTATATAGTTTACTTACCAAAATGAAAGAACTGTCTCTTTCTATGATTTAGTGGTGTGATCATGTTACAGTATGGTATTTAGTATGTTAACCCCTTTAAAAAGAAAATCATAAAATAATGAATGACTGTAAAAATGAATACCGAGTGAATAAATTTGATAGTTTAATAATGATATAGCAACTGTACCAAATTACGGTTACAAAGTATTCACTTTGTTAAAATCCATATAACATAACCTACAAAAAAAGGTTGCATTTTCGTATAAGGAGTGAAGTTTGTGTTACATTCTGGTTTGGTCTCATTTAAATGAGGTTTCCTGTATCCGAGCCAATAACAGCTCCATTTATCTTTGGTTGCAGAAGTCCCACTATAATTAAATTTCACAAAGACAGCAATAATGTAAAACTGTCTTATTTAAACATGTACTAACTTACAGATTTGAAGAAATTATTATTCATTTTTAGGACTAAAATAGAAAATGAAACCCATAATGCGGTAATAAGGGATAGAAACCCATGGTAAGAAAATCTTAACCATGGTGAGCTGAATAATATTGAGGGATCAAACAATATTCAAAACCATGGACCACCTAAAAATGTTATAACATATGGCAGTGAAGTGGACCCTGAAACAGAGTGCTTAAAGAATGGTATTAACAAGCTGGGTTCCCAGAGACAGTGGGCCATCCAAGAAGAGACAACGTGAGTATTGATAAAATGCATAAAATAATGAAAGAGATGATATATAATTATGAAAATACAACTAGTCTGGTATGACCATGTGCAGAAGATGGAACAGGATAGGTTTACAAAGCAAAAGGAAACACACGGACGAAGCCAGAGATATTACAGGAATCTGACTGTCTGAGGGCTACAAGGTTGCAACTGCAAATCAGAAGATGGCATAGTACAACATGCTGGACTGTGACATCTTGTTTTCAGAATAAAATACATAACTCTTTACAATAGGGTTTTACAAAGAGCGTGTGGTGGTCAGTGGGTCCTTACCAAGGGTTTACACAAGGTGCACGCGGTTGTCAGTGTTGCTTGCTCTAAGCCAGATGTGAAAGGAAAAAATTCCCACTGTTTTATAATTTGTCATGTTGTTATAAACTAATAAAGAACACAAATTAGTATATACACTGTGGTTAGATTCAAATATCGGTATGGAGAACCATACATGACTTCCATGTTCTAACATTTATATTTAAAATCATTTTTGAAATGCAATATTTCCATAGAAACTAGTTCGTTCTACTTATTGCTTCCGCCTTAACCACAGTACTGTGGTCACTAACGTATACCACCTCACGTTATCGCACTCGATTTTCACTGATGATGGCAGTCGAAGGCACTTCCGAAACGTCTGGTTATGGAGAAAATATTGGACTAAGGCCAAACAGCCTGGAAAGGAATTTTAACATCAAACTACTTCTTTGTTGCCAATAACGTAGTACACATATAAAAAATTATCCCCTCCCCCTTCAACTATAATTTTCATTTATAGAAAATTACCGCCACCCCGTTCAACTAGCCTCTTCATTTATAGATATTTCATCTACGTTTCTACAGTGGATTATTAAGATCTTCTTATCAGGATACTTTATTTATCAAAATTAAGTACTTTATTCTTGTTACAACAAAAAATGTTTCACGTAAATTACCCTTTCCCCCTAACCGATCTTCACCAAAATCAATAGGCCTTGAGTTCTCTACAACTTAGGCACATATGTAAAAAATTATATGATTCTGTTTGACTTTATGGCAGTTATTGTTCGTCATGAAAAAATTTCTCTTGTTACAACATAAAATGTTGCAGGTAAACTACCCCTTCCCTTAACCGATCTTCACCAAAAACAATAGATCTTGAGAACTCTACAATTTAGGGCTGTATGCAAAACATTATTTGATTTTGTTTGAATTTGTGGCTGTTATCATTTGCCATAGAAAATACCCTTGTTAAAACAAAAAACGCTGTAGGTAAACTACTCCTTTCCCTTAACCGATCTTCACCAAACATACATGACTTCCATATTCTAAGATTTATATTTAAAATCATTTACGAAACGAAATGTTTCCATAGAAACTACTTCTTTCCACTTATTGCTTCAGCCTTAACCACAGTACTGTGGTCACTAACGTATACCACCACACGTTATCGCACTCGATTTTCACTGATGATGGCAGTCGACAGCACTGCTGAAACGTCTGGTTTTACAGAAAACTTTGGTCTACGGCCAAACAAGACGGGAAGGAATTTTAACAACAAACTCCTTCTTTGTTGCCAATAACGTAATACACATATAAAAAATTATCCCCTCCTCCACTTCAACTATAATTTTCGTTTATAGAAAATTACCGCCACCCCCGTTCAACTAGCCTCTTCATTTATAGATATTTCGTCTACGTTTCTACAGTGGATTATTAAGATCTTCTTATCAGGATACTTTATTTATCAAAATTAAGTACTTTATTCTTGTTACAACAAAAATGTTTCACGTAAACTACCCTTTCCCCCTAACCGATCTTCACTAAAATCAATAGGCCTTGAGTTCTCTACAACTTAGGCACATATGTAAAAAATTATATGATTCTGTTTGACTTTACGGCAGTTATCGTTCGTCATGAAAAAATTTCTCTTGTTACAACATAAAATGTTGCAGGTAAACTACCCCTTTCCCTTAACCGATCTTCACCAAAAACAATATGTCGTGAGAACTCTACTATTCAGAGTTGCATGCAAAACATTATTTGATTATGTTTTAATTTACGGCTGTTATCGTTTGCCATAGAAAATACCCTTGTTAAAACATAAAACGTTGCAGGTAAACTACCCCTTTCCCTTAACCGATCTTCACAAAAAACAATAGGTCTTGAGATCTCTACAATTCAGTGACGTATGCAAAAAATTATTTAATTCTGTTTGAATTTGCGACTGTTATCGTTTGCCATAGAAAAAAAATATACAGACGGACACACAGACACTTTTCGAAAAATGACTTTTTCATGTTTTGAGGGTAGTACAATCAGAATCTGCAATAATCTCGAACACGATTTTTTTTGCCATCACCATACTTCCATTTCCTTATGGAACATGGAAGTAAAATTACCCTTGTTGAAACATAAAACATTGCAGGTAAACTACCCCTTTCCCTTAACCGATCTCAACCAAAAACAATAGGTCTTGAGAACTACAATTTTCAGGACTGTATGCGAAACATTATTTGATTCTGTTTTAATTTGCGGCTGTTATCGTTTGCCATAGAAAAAAAATCTAGACACTTTTTGAAAAATTACTTTTTCATGTTTTGAGGGTAGTACAATCAGAATCTGCAATTATCTCGAACACGATTTTCTTTGCCATCACCATACTTCCATTTCCTTATGGAACATGGAAGTAAAAATTAATAATTTGGCCGTTGAAGTGCTAATATGGAATTATTCGAAGTTACAAGTTAAAACACACACTTTTGTTAACACTTTCAGTCCTATGCCCGTACATTGTATGATGCACGTGTAACCCCGTTCAGTCCAATGCCCGTACCTGTTTAAACTGTTTTTCAAGCTTGCCATATGAGAGTAGCACACCATAACTGAACTGTAGTTATTTCTTTATTTAACAGATAGCGTTCAATCCACTTAACTGAATAAACAGCAAACATTTGTTTTGTTTACAAGCTTGCATTTACTGTTACACACATTAAATATAGGTGTCAATTACACACAAATATTTTTAAAAATATATTTCCTTTACTTTTTTATTTCATATAATGTGTAGCATAGACTAGTGGCCAATAATTATATAAAAATCATAAATATGTGTTTGAAAGTGCGTTATAAAAATAGTGACTTGAAAAAAAAAATTTTAGTGTAGCTGCAACTTAATTTTTTGTTTTAAATAGTAAAAAAAGTATAAAGTGTTATACAGGGTCCGTCATGGGAATCCCATGGTTTTCAAATAAGATGTACTTAGTCAGTATGGCTTAAAAAATATTTTTATTTATGACAATACATAGTGTATGTTGGGAATTTCATTGTTCATTTATGTTTTGAAGATCACGTCGCTCAGATGTTGGCCATTTATGTTTATGCATGATTGTAGCCGGTCCCGAAAACTCCGAGTAGCGTTAATTAACATCTGACGTGGAATACAAACAATTTCCTCCTGGATTGTCGTCTTCAGATCTTCAAGGCAGCGTGGCTTGTTAACATATACTCGGGACTTGAAATATCCCCACAAAAAGAAGTCACATAAGCTTAGATCGGGGTAGCGAGGAGGCCAGCGAAGATTGCCATATCTGCAGATAAGGTGGCCTGGAAACTGATCCTGTAAGACAGCCATTGAATTATTAGCTGTGTGTGCAGTTGCACCATCCTGTTGAAACCATACTCTCCTCATTGCCCATCTGCGACGTCGAAGTTTTGGGAAGAAGAAGGTTTGGAGCATCGTAATGTAGCGCTCTGAATTAACAGTCACAGTAATGTTTTTTTCCTGAAAAAAGTACGAGCCAATAATGCCCTTCTCCCCAACTGCACACCATACTGTTACTTTTGGGCTGTGAAGAGGGTAATCATGTATCATCTGAGGATTTTCATTACACCAATATCTACAGTTTTGTTTGTTAACGAACCCATTTAAATGAAAATGGGCTTCATCACTCATGAGAAAAATCATGTTTTCATTATTGACCATGGTTTCAAGCATGGTTTCACAAAAGACACGACGCTGTTCATAATCACCTACACTAAGTTGCTGACATACCTGAATTTTGTATGGGTGATAATGAAGATCTTTGTGCAGAATCCTTCGCACTGTTGACTCGTTAATCCCTAAACTCGCAGCACGCTTGCGAACCGACCATTTAGGGCTCTGTATCGCAGACGTCCTAACTCGCTCGATGTTTTCGGGCGTACGGGCTGTGTTGACAGGGCCAGGTGGTTTTTTCTTCATTACGGAGGGAGTTGTGTTTAAGTTTTCAAACCATCTCAAAATGGTGTTGCGGTCTGGAACAGGTCGGCGGACCGGAATATTAAAATGGGTGCGAAAGTCACGTTGTGTCTGCGTCACTGACTACGAAAAACGGTTTACGCGTTACTGCAGTTTACAAAAAACCGCCGGAGAGCGAACGTACAATGCTCCACGTTCCACGACATGGCGGCAACTAAACTTCCTACTCTAACGAACAAATCAAGGCCAACCCACACTCACTGATGCCAACCGCTCGGCCGTACTACTCAATACAAAAACATGCGGTTCCCGTGACGGACCCTGTACAACAGGTTAAAGAGGAAGAATGGAACTAAAAGACAGTATAAGATAAGTTGACAAAATAGAATTGGTTAAGTTGTAGCATAACAATGAAATACACTAAAAAACACCAGGCCACCGTGGGTTAACACCCCTTACAGGCCCAGGTCTGAAAGTGTTAACAATACCACTCAAGTATATACTCAAGTATATTGTTAGTTTGAGTCATACAATAGAAAACACTATAAAAATATGCAATCAAAACGGTAACCTTTTCCTCATATGTTCTATGGATTCCCATACTTCAGTTCCATATGTTACAGTACTTTCCAATACTGTCTTGTATATTTTAATCTGTTTCAGGTCTTAGTTGATTGCTCCATAAAGTGGAATCCACTGTCTCGTCACTTGTTTCCCTTGTCCTATATGATTTTCAATTTCTGCTACACTTGTGCTGTGTCGTTTATACCATGACTGTGAAATACAAAGTGAAGAGCATTTCGTCAATGATAGTTATTCCCATGTTGCGACAGGTGTGCTCCAACATTATAAAGCTGAATTCAAGTAGGCCTACATCTTAAATAAAGTGGGTGCTATTGCACAACCTTGTCGGAATCCCTTGGTAATTGGAAATTCATTAGATAGTCTTGAGCCTATCTTCATGCTGCTAGTAATGTTGCTATATTGCTACGACTTCACAGATGTACCATATACAGCACTGACATAACACTTTTTAATATAACCGCCATAGCTTACTCAGAGGAACGCTGTCATAATGCCTTATTGATATATATAAATAGTAAATGTGTTTCTACATATTTTTGTCACTCGTTTTTCAAGAAGTTGTTATAATGTGAAGATATTATTTATACAAGACTGGCTTGGACAAAACCCATTCTGTTTCTCAATATCATCATATTAGCTTTCAGTTCTTGGTTTAGTAAGTTTTCCATATTACCTTGACATAAAGTTGATTACACTTATTCCTGTGTAATTCGATAGTATTTTTCTGTTTGTGTAGTGTCCAGCCTTTTTTGTGGCGGTTGGAAATATACAGTCTTCCAATCAACAGGTAACTCTTCACCTTTTAAAAAATGATCGAAGATAAACCGCAAAAAGTCCAATTTTGGTCTGTCCCATTTTTAAAGAGCTTATACGGAGTCCATTTGGACCTCTTGTCCGTCCATTTTTCACACAGCATTCTTAATTACAGTAACAGGAATTCTGCCTTCCTCAGACAACGATACATACGAGAGATCAATCTCTTGGTCAGTTAATATGAAAGTTAATTTTTTATATTTATGTTATTATTTCATAAAAAGCAAATTATTTCATATTTATTCCATATGTATGGAAATTTTTCGATCTAGTACAATGAATTAATGTTTTATGTAACATATCTATAATCTGATTAAAATAACTTTCAACCTGGTAGACCATCATGGGCCTGTCATTCAATGACAAGTCTCTTTCAATTTATAATGCTCGCATAATTCTTTGGACAGGCACTGTTACCCCTCACTAACCAACAGTTCTTTACATAATGTAATCTCAAATGTGAATTTTTGTGTACACTAGTAGAAAGACCACGGTTTTTGTGTTTATTTAATTCAACAGCAATTAAGTGAATAAGATAAAAATATTTATATGCCAAAACGCATCTGTGTACTCCGTTCAAGTGGTGTGTATAAAAATCAGTTTTTTTTAATTGTTAATATATGTTTCATTTTAATTAAAATTGTAATGTCTGATGGTCTCGTATGAGGGATATATAGCCTATGTTTGAAGATGGAACAATTGTTCTAAGCATCACAAAACTACTAGTAGAAGTTACAGATGGACCTGAAATAAGGTGATACATTAATTAAATAAAATGATGCGCCACGCGCATCTTGTACAAACCCTTTTACAATAGGATGATCCACAATAGGACATCTATGTGAATAAACCTTCTCCCTCGGCTAAGACATTTTGACAGTTCAGGGTTCCCACAAAATTTTCAAAATTAATTTCCCTGATGGTTTCAAGAAATTTCTCTGACATATGAAAAGTTCAGAAAGATTACACGCATTTTTTAAATAATTTTTTTATAAACTATACCTACATTACATTTATATTAAATGTTAAGACATAAAACAGAATTAGAGTATTATTAAAACATGGAAACATATACTTAACTTTTAAATATCAAAAAGTAAACATTGTTTTGATTATACAAAACAAAAAATGTCTTATTTAACATTCACAGGATGGCTTCACTTCACTTTCAATATGCAGAGAAACAAATTAATATGTACTTATTATTTACAGAAACACCAGTTATTTTTTATTTAAAGAATCTTCTAAGCACCTAATTTTCAAACTGATTTCTTTTCTTCTATTTGCTCTTTCATTCAAGAACTTTTCTCTGATCTTGTAACTTTTTCATTTCATTTTTTATTTTTAGAAGGTCTGGGCCATTGTTTTCTTGGTATTTCTTATTCTCTTTTACTTTCTTTTGATACTCTTCATATGTTTTCCTGGCAGATAGTACAGCAATAATCTTTTTTTGTGATTTTTAACATTTTTGAAGCCACCGTAATACTTAAGAGCATCATATACAATGCGCTGAACAACAATACTATCCTCTTTATCTGTTAACAGGCATTTGTTTACTGAAAACCCTGACTCAAGACACATAGAGGCATTACCACGTGAAACAATTAGAGCCAATTTAACAACTTCCCACAGTTCATAATACTTTGGATTTTTGAATGAAAAAGATGAATAGAAATCGTCCAATCTAATTTCAGTTTTCTTTTTATCATTGATACAGTCATTAAAAGAATCAAAAGTGTCTTTTAATACACCACTGGCCTCATTACAGAGCACAGAATACTGCTGTCTAGCTTTTTCAGCAACCACTTCAGTAATCCTGTTTTTCTCATACAGAACTTCAAGTAAAGCATTGATTCTGTTCTTTCCAATACTTGACTGATTACTTATAATTACAGGATCAAATGACGCCAGACCTCTAACAGCGTTGTATTTTAATGGACTTCTTCCGTAATTTTTTTCAATAGTCTTAATAAGAAATGTTAAACATTCCTTCTTAAATTTCATATCAAGCTCAGTCACTCCTTTAACTTCTTTTAACAAGTTAGATGTTTCAAATCCTATATAAATTTTCTTGGTTTCTATTAAATTCTCAAAGTCATTCAGGTCAATGGAAACAAGTTTACTCCCAGTATCTGCTGACTGTAAGCAATAGGATATGACACAACGAGCCATTAAACTTCTCATCATATCAAGTAATTTGATATGGCCCAAGTGGCAATGGACTTTGAAATCTCCTCCAAACTCACAAAATACCACTTTGAAAAATGCCAATTTACACTTTAAAAAATTATCCTTGATGTGAGTTTGAACTGACTTATATGGATTGCTATTGACAGGTTTTACATTGTTAACATACTTAATGATATCATCAATAATCTTTAAAGCTCTATCAATATACTGAACATTTCCAGCCATCTCATGGGACAGTATGACAGTAGAAAACATGAGTGCTATGTGCTATGCACTCTGCACAAACATATGAAAGGAAGGAGGGACACTGCATTACTGCCAACCTAGTGACATAATAAAGCAGTGACACCTGACAAAAAAAAAGAGGGAAATTCAAATATGTTCAAAACTACCTTACATATAAAATGTAATACACTAACATAATGTACATATATTACTTTAAAAAATAAAATTTTTGTTTCCCAGTTTATAACCCTTTTTCTATGTAAATTTCCACAATGTATAAAACTATAAACAATTATGGTAGGCCTATTTTTATGGTTTATGAAATTTCCCTGACTTTTCACCAGTTTTATTGTTTTCCCTGCCTTTTACCAAATTTACAAGGCCTCCCCTGACAGATAGTGAATATCCCTAGACTTTCCAGGTCTGTGGGAACCCTCAGTTCTTTGGGATAGAACAAATTCTGCCTGAAAGCTCATGTTAGAATTCCAGTTTGTTATTTATACATAAATTGCAGAAACAGGTTTCCTAGCAAACACTGTGCACTACAAGCCGTGAATGAATAGACTCCTAAATAACCAACACGGCAGAGAGCTTTTGTCTACATTAAAATACAGTGTCTGCCTATATAAAGAGCTGAAGCTTGTAATACTCTCCTTAGTAACAATGAAACAGTTCATAAAAAAAACAAAGGTAGAAGACAATTGCATATAATACAATGATTAAGTGACATTAGTTCATCATGTTAAGTGGTTAAACCTGTTGTGCAGCCAAGCTATCTGTATTCTGCTGTAAACTGTGTCAAAGGACTACTACAAATTAAGATTAGCAATACGTCACATATTGATTGAACAGCTGAAATATTAGCACCCAGCACCATAAATTCTTAATTTAATGCTTTCTGGCACCATGTTCATCAATTTGATGCACACTTGAGTTTTATAGTTTGATACACACTCCAACTGATGACACAGACAATGTATCAATCAATTAGATACACAACATAGCGGTCATGTTTCACACACACACACACACACACACACGCGCGCGCGCGCGGGTTCACAGTTTTCTTTGATATACATGCACATTTTGGCCAGGCTTGGACCCTGATCAAACGCCTTGAGCTTGGGTTGCAAACATATTAGTCCAAACAGGAACTGAGTCTAATTTTAATTGGACTGTTCAAGAAAGACTTACAAACAGACGTTTTCACATGTCATACAAAGAAGTGTTACTTATTAATTATGTATCCTATACTACTCATAAATAGTCAAGATTGATATTTGACGGTGTTTCAAATTAACTTTCCTAACTGACAATAAACTCATTTAATACCAGAAGATTATCATAATCCATAGTGACAATAAAAGAAAAAGGTAAATATCAGAAAATTATAATATATATTATCTTTTATTACACGTCTGTGCATTTTTTTTATTATTGAAAAAATGATCCTTTCAAAACATGTTTTGTCATTTTGTTAACTTTGGTCTATGTATATCAGACTAACATACGGATAGAACTTGGAGGTACAAAAAAAAATGAGTACATTAGCTTTTTCCTTCAACAAGTATTAATAGGGAAAATATACTGGTCCACTGCTTAAACTATTTCTCAGAATGGTTGGTCAACTAAACAGGACCGCAACTGGGCCTGACATTGAAAGTGTTCATGTCTTTTGACGAATAAGACTTCTCTCACATCAACACTATAATAAATAAGTGAGCTATACAGTTTCACACTATTTACCTTTTCTTATTGCTGACTTTCAGTATCTCCATTCAATGAATCAACTAATCAACTTGGTGTATCCCCCTACCTTTGTTTCTGATCATCATCTGTATACACTCCTTCTTCACATACTAATTTATGTGATATTCCTTATTATATCCTTATTTATACGCTACAGTCTGTCACTCTTTGACTTCCTTTATAATATAATGCTTGAAGCATACCATACCTGTTATACTTTGACAAACAAAAAACAACTGAAACTACTGTAACATTAACATTCTGAATGTTAATGTCACAGTCAATTGTTGTGTCATCAATATGTTTACCTTTCGAAGTTACTTTAAATTTTGGGAAACAGAAAAGTCACTATGGTTCAGATCCCGTGAATATAGAGTATGTGAATGTAGTGTGAACTGTCTGTATATAACCCAACACAATTATGTTACTACCACGTAAAAACTCCACATCAGATTGTGCGTGATCCACTGGCTTGTTGGGAAGAAGTATTCACGTATGGTATTCAAATTTTCCATTTAATCTTATCAGTACTTTCAAAATAGGTCTGGCTGACAACATCCCCATTTGGTGCATACGCATATTCAGAAGGTCTATCATATATCAACAAACAGTTCACAATTGTTTCAACTCTTGATCTGGACCATCAAAAAAGTGTTCTATCTGTGAAGGATTAAGTCATTTCATAGTGCACAGTGTTTCAAGTTGAATTAATTAAAATCATATCCCTCACTTGATGTGTCACCTTGTTTCTCCAAAAGATTTTAGAAAATTTATCTCTGATTTAGCTCATTGCTAACGGTTTCAGATTAATCTTTGCACACAGGTTCTATATGCCAAGCCCAGCAGGTCTGAGTCTACTTTTTTTTACTTCTTTGCTATGCTTGATTTACACTTGATAATTTACATGACCAACTATAAATTAAATAACAAATATATTCAAGAAAAAAAGACTAATACTAACACACTGACTGTCTACAGAGTACTAATTTAAATAAGGAATCATACATTATGTAGAAGGTTGACAGATCGCAGACTATTCCTCATTGAATTTGAAATGACCAGTAACGGAAAATAAAAAATGTAAATATAAATTTTAATATTGTTAATGACAGCTAATATCAAGGAAAACCAAACAAATATGACACAGTATTCAATGGCTGCCTTGTTTGATGTCTAAATCATTCAGTCAATTTCAAATATTGAAACTGTAGAATTATTTTGCATTTTGTAAACTGAAAGGTACATTTTTTTAGACAATACACACAAAACAATGTAGAAAAAACTGTGAAATTCCAGGTTAATGAACCTATCTAAATTATGAAATATTCAAATCCAACACAAAGGTAATTTGTAATTTGTGTATTTGTTTAGCCCTGAATACCAATGTTTTTAAGCAGCAGCTAATTTAGCTGAGATCGGTTTGCACTTAGAAAAGAGAAATATACTATTTAGGACATCTATACTCAGCCCATGTAACTGTAAGACTTTTCAAAGTAAACAGAAATGTTTCTGTACAGCCCTTTAATTTATGTTGAAAATTTTTGAAATGTAAACTTGAAAAACTGATGAATATACACATTAAAAAAAACTAACCTAACAAATAATCAGAATTATACAACACAAAGACAGGAATATAAAGAAAATAAGAAAGACAGAAAGTTATACTCCTGAAATAGATGTTAATCTTATCACCATCCCTATTCAACATACATACACTGATGAATTAATAAAAGAATGCACAATGAAATATATGAGGTTTGTCCATAAAATTCCTAACCTTTTAAATAAAATATATAATTTTAATATAAAATAAATAATTCTAACATTTCACACGTTTTTAAGAAGGATTTTCCCTTTTTAACATAAATTTCATAACAATTCACTGCTTATGAAAAACACTAATTTTTAAATTCAGCACCACTTGTAACACTTGTTGACACAGACATAGTACAATGACTAAACTAAATATTAAGTTGTGGTTTCCACTGGGCTGCTACCCAATGTTGTTGCTAGTTTGCAGCATTTACACATTCCACTAGTAGCGCTATCAGTCATACAATTTACAAATTTCAGAAATTTTACAGACAAACCTTAACAGCATTACCATTTCTCTATATCTGAAATTTAATTTTCTGATGTAAAAATAATTCTAAATGATTATTTTTTGGAATTTAGGAAAAGCAATATTTACTTATGAAAAATTTCTTTGCGTGGCAAGTACAAAATTATCAGGAACAAAATGCAATAAAATTTTTAGAAAGACCTGTTTTTTTTCTTAAAAGATTTTAAATCACACATCTTGGATGTAGAATGATCTAAGAGAAACTAAGGAAACAATGGAAATCACTACTATATTTAAGAAACGTCACCGCTTCAAGCAGCGTACACAAAATCTGAAGTTGGAAATGGAGGACACCCTTCTACTGTTCTGAAACTTAGGTGCCAGCAGAAAGGGACAAAAGTCTCCACAAATTTTTGAGACAGTGTTGGAGATGCTCATTAGAAAAAAAAAAAAAAAAAAAAGAAAAAAAGATGCTCATTAGAAAAGCAAGGAAAAGATTAAGCACGAGGCTACTACACTGGCTGAATTTTATTAAGCAAATCATACCTAACACTCAGAAATTGGGGGGGGGGACAAAATTTTACTACTAAGAATTGCTTTATGCATTGGAAAGTAAAATGCCTTTCTTTTCTTCACTGCTGTCTACAATAACAATTTCTGAAAGGTCTGACAAGTGACCTATATGTAGCCTTCGCACTAGGTTTGTACACAAGAATTTCCAAAGGATGTTGCAGGTATATAAAGAGAAAGGAAGAAACTACTTGGAAAAACGGTGGACTTGGACTCTATATTCAATGGTGTAGTAACTATAAAACTGAGATGAGCACAGACCATTTTCCAAAATTTTCGACTATGGAAATAACATTAAAGCAATGAAGACTCCATATTCAATCAAGTTCTCGTATATATAAAGATATCAATTCCTGCTTGAATTTTGACAAGTATATTTTTCCTCAGAATAATATACAATACTTGAAGTAGCTGGCTGGTGATATGGGTACTATGTGGCAAAACATAGATTACCTGGCAGTCAACACGTCAACAGGAATTAACAAAACAGCACACATACAAATGTCCTGAGCCTAATAAAAAAAATAGACATATCCCAGGACAATTGTACCATATCTCAAATATTAATATTGGGATTATAATAATTGGGATTAATATTATCCCAATAATATAAATATTATTTGAGTCTATATTTTGTGTTTTTGAAGTTAACAAAGCTACCTGCAGATTAATGAATCAGACTTACCACCACCAAGAATGTAGGAACCCAGGTGGTTCTCCTAAGGTTATGTTCTTCTCCCATCTGATCTGAAACAAGAAAAATAAACAGTTTTGAGTCTACAGACATTTACTAATATTACTGATGAGGATAGTTATAAATACATGTTGTTTCCCAAATTACAATCACATGGTAATCAGTGACTACAATACTCAATTCTTAGTGATGACAAATATAATAAACTAAATTTGAAGTTATAAATCAACAAAACTTACTGTACAGATTAATGTTACACAATGGAAAATGCAATCTTTTATATTATAAGAACAAATTGTGT
Source organism: Magicicada septendecula (assembly GCA_034769895.1). Classification (NCBI taxonomy): domain Eukaryota; kingdom Metazoa; phylum Arthropoda; class Insecta; order Hemiptera; family Cicadidae; genus Magicicada; species Magicicada septendecula. Next base: position 139,332,175 of record CM068376.1, on the reverse strand, counting down.
TTTCTAGATAATTTTAGATTCAATAAATACTATATAACATTTCATGTTGTAAATAAAATTCTCAGAAATTTCAAACTGTTTTCCCACGCAAAAATCAGCACTGTGCATCTGTTTTGAATATAAACACTGATTTTAACCATCAATCAAATTCAAAATGTATCCGTCCAGATGTTCAACAATTTTTCTCAGACAATATACCCGGAAACTGTTGCATTAATGAAGATGCATTACTCTAGATGGTATCTGTATGTGAACTTAGCTCCAATGGCTGTTTGACAACTATTAAATCATGTATTCTCTGTGTGCCTCAAATTTCAAAATGCTGATTGTAAAGCAGACAAAAGACTAAATGTAAGGTTTCCACATTTCACATCTTTCATCACTGAATATACATATACTTCATTTTCTGTTAATGCCATTTTGGGGAAGAGATGACTAAGCTTCAGAAATACCAATTGTTCAGTGCTAAAGAGATGGCTGCAGAGTTTCAATTTGTTAAAATTGATCAGCTACTAAACAATCAAAAAGTGGAATATCAGGAGCAAAAAGATAAAGGAAATAAAATAAGAAATGGAAACACATTGAGAATAACGCTACCAGAAGGTTTTAATCTGATCAAATGTATACTGTAAGCTTATTAATGAAAATGAAATGTATACATGAGGAAGGAACAAGAGATAAGAGAATACTTATAAAAATAATCTCATGTTTTACTACAATGAAGTATAGACACAACGGTTACATTCCTGTATATCATACATGGGTTCATGGTTAATGATATATTTTAATCATTTTCTTCAAATTTTGTTAACTAACATTACATCATTTGAGAGCTAAAATAAGAACATTTTTATTTTCTCACATGTATTATTTTCACTACAGACTTTCTTAAATGGGAGGTGAAAAGATTAATAATTTGGATGAATGGTATTTTATGTTTTTGCAGATCCTTTTCAGAAAGAAAAATTCTTAGAGGCTAAAACAGAGACAGATAATTGTAAGTGAATATTGATGAGCCATGAACTGAACCAGATCAGGATGAATGGAGGCGTCACAAGAGAAAGACTTGCACGGAGTAGATCATGCTGAAAAAAATGAATGAAACATGTATAGTAAGGAGGCTCTTAAAATAGAAATCCTTTGGAAAGAAAAGTCCAAGTAAAAGGAGAATCAATGTCACAAAGAATGACTTGAGGAAAATGAAGGCCGAATTGGACTGTCAACAGAGAGAATAAAACGTGAGAAGAGCAGAAAGACAGAAAAAAAAACTTTCTGAGTTGTAGTATTACAATAGAATCAAATAAATTCTTAGGTAACTTCTTAGGATTCTTAAATAACGTCTGTGTTAAATTCTGAAAGTATTCATAATAACCATGAAGTAGGTTATATCCCCATGCATAAGGCCCAAGGGATTTGCCCACTCATTACTATGGTATCTAGCTGTGAAACAGCTCACACTGCACCACCATTTGTTCAATTATTTTTACAAACTTAACATCACCTGTTGTAAAGTATTGTACGCCACTACAGAACATTCTATGTGTTTCTTGGCAACTGTAATGTGTGTGTGCGTACATATTGCTGCTACTCTGAGACGAAGGACAATTAAGTGACACTTGTCATGCGTACGCAGCAGAGAATTTTCCAGACTTCGCTGGTCCCCCCCGCCCACTGTGTTCAAGGCTGCAAGCAATTACACTCTAGTGTAGGCTGACGCGTAGTATGGAATATTCTGGAATCTCAGTAGGGTATAAACACAACCAATACAAACCGTTCAGTTTAAGTGGTGATTTATTCCAGTGTGGTTCAAAGTATTGCGACGAAGTGTTATGTGTTTTATAATTGTGCGACTCTATTAGTTGACATTATTATTGCGTGTGAACAAACTTTATTTGATTTGTTGTAAGAGACTATCCTGTTGATTACAAACTATTTAATTGTGATAATTAAAGCTAGTGATTAGTGACTTAATTGGTGTCTTGTATTTTATTTTCCACTGTACTATACGACGATCAGTAGGACCATCGTTAACAGTGGTGTCAGAAGTGGGATATAATCTTTATCAGTGGAAACAGAGCAGACTTCGTAGAAGAGTAGTGTGAGTGGTAGATGACAAAAAAAGGAAAAGAAGAATGGATACTAGTCAGATGATAGAAGCATTCCTAGTAATGCTATGGCAAACACAGGAACAACAAAAAGAAGAACAAAGACAGGAAAGAGAAGAAACACATAAAAGGCGCCGACGGGAAGCAGAAGAAGCAGTAAGACAACATGGCGAAAAACATAAGTATAAAAATGAAACACCAGAGAAACGGCAAAAAGAAGAATTTAGTCATCAAGCAGAAGACGTTAAGGCGTTCGTTCAAGATGATATCACTACAAAATCTGTCCTGTTACGAAGTGACCTGAACAAACAAGTTGACATAATATCTGAAATGGAAAAATCTGTGTCAACTATGAAAACAAGTATGTCAAGTTTAGAAGATTCTGTTACATCAAATTCAATAAAACAAATTAAAAAGGAAGTTGAACATTTAGTAAAAGAAATAGATGATAAAGAATGACCATTAATAAAGCTGATGAAGATTCAAAATATCAGAGAAATCAAACTGTAATGGGGCCACAGTTTTCACCAAGGTCCCAACGTTTGATGGAACCAATCACTGGGGAACTTATCATTGCCATTTGAAGCTGCCACTCACTTAAATAAATGGACAGGAGAAGAGAAAGGTCTTTCACTCATTCTTGCTTTAAAAGGACCTGCCCCAGAGCTAATACAGAAAGTGCCATCTGACAACCAGAACAACTATGCCGAATTAACAAACCTCTGGAATTAAGGTACGGTGACCAGCATTTGTGCGAAGTGTACCGTGTTCAACTTAAAGTGACAGCGTTCCGGGGAAACCCTCCAGGAGTTTGAAGCAAATGTCGACCGACTGACGAGACTGGCTTATCCTGAAGAATCGGAGGACTTCCGAAAGTGGATTGCTCATATTATGTTTATTGACAGTATCAGAGACTCTCAATTACAACAAATGTTATGAATGGCACGGCATCTGAATAGCTCAGACGCTCTTGTTCATGCTCTCCGTTTTGAAGCTGCCAAGTCCGCGACCTACATTAATCAAAGTATGTCATCATGTTGTACCCAAACGGGTCCAATATCACAGTATTGTCATAACGGATGGAATAGAGAGACGATTCAAGAACAACAGTTTAAGAAGTCAGCAGAACCACAACGATCTTTCGAACCAAAGGATAAAGACAGAAGACTGAATTGTTACAAGTGTGGAAAACGTGGTCATCTGCAGGTAGACTGTTGGAAGAATAAAATATAGAGAGAAGGGAGTATTCGCACCAATTGGAGAAATAAAGCTCCAGAACAGCACGCAGTTTCCACGCTACATAGGACTAGTGGAAACTTGATCTGGATTTGTTGGAGGTAAACCAACATCATTTACAGTTGACACGGGCGCAACAGTGTCCATTGTGCGCCCTGACTTAATCAGCAACCGACAGCCTCAAGTTAGCTCTTGTACAATACAGACTGTGACTGGAAGCCCCGTAAATGTGTTAGCAAAGATAGACATGTGTACACCTGAGTCTTCTCGAGGTTAGTTACCAAATGCTTGTTGCAGACATTGTTGTTGAAGTGATTCTTGGCACAGACATTATGAATACCTACAGATTCATTGTGGACTTAAGAGAGAATGTCCTGAAGGTTGGCCAAGAGAAGATAAAGCTTTCCATGGCTAAAATGACAAATTAACCAAGTGGCATTGGCCGAAGAAGAAGTCAACAAGTCTGGTCAAGAGGAGCCTTTCCTATTGCAGTCGGAAATGGAAGAACAACTGGCAGAGGAAGTACAAATAAGTGTAACGGCAAAAGAAGTGATTGGTAAGCCAACTATGGTTGTCATGGAAAAATCCTTGTTTGTTCCGGAGTTAATAGAAGCGCCTGGGATAAAAGTTGCTGAAGATGAAGTTACGCAAGAGGTTGTTGACACAGGGTGGCCACAAAAACCTGTGGTCAAAATTCCATGTCTTTTCCATGTTTTCCAGACCCAAATTTATGGTTTTCCCGGTGGAACTTGGCAAGCCTTTACAGACATAATATAACGACAAAAACCTACTGCTTAGGCTAAAACCACAATCAGGCAGGTTACAGCTTGTTTGTTTACTTTGCACTTTTGCATGGGCCACAGGCGGCACTGTAGAAGGGAAGCGATGGGAGTGTAGGGTAGGGGGGAAGGCATCTTCGGTGAGCTTTGGAATCCGAGGAACGGAGACTGATTCGCCATTACCAACAGGAAATAAATCTGTTTTCACAATAAATCTGTCTTCAAAATGTTTTATACAAACTAACGTATTGTCAGTAACCGTAAAATTATCTCGACAGATAGATCTGATCCACTTCTTTTTCATAACCTCATCCTTGGGAAATCTAAATGCTGAAGTATCTTAACTTCCGTAATTCAATTTACATCTGGCCACACAACACGACCGACCCATTATAACAATCCTGCTTTCAAAAAAACAGTGACCTCACTTTAAACTTAAATTTTCTACAACCACTATAACCTTTAGCATACGTAAGTAGCATGAGTTTACTTTTGACAACCAACCAATATTGATGCCATATTGACAACTATCGATAGTCGCATTAAGGTCTCATAGAACTGTCTTGGCCGAGGCGGCCAACTCGGGTTCTAAACATAATCGACTTGAGCTGAGGCAGGAGTTTCAAGAGCAAAGTGTAATTAATGACAGAGTAAAGACACAAATGAAGTGCAGAAATGTATTTTGCGGACAATCATGGCTGTTGCAAATATAACATGAAGAGAAATAATTTAAATTACTACAAAAATTCCAGGTTCTTTTTCATTTTTTCATGCAATTTCCAAGTTTCCAGAGGTTTTCAAATTCCATGACTTTCCAGGTTTTCAAATTCCATGACTTTTCCAGGTTTTCCAGGCTTGTGGCCACCCTGTGACGAGAACCAAACAGGCTTGGACCAGCTAGTGGTGTTTAGGTCATCAGTACATGACGCAACGGGAGTGATTCCAGCAAAACTAGTGGTTGAACAGAAGACTCGTATTCCTGGGAACTTTATGTTCAGATCACACAATACTGAATTCGAAGAACTGTAGAATTATCCTTCGCACCATCGTCCAACTAGATCGCCTAGCCAAGTATTACTTCAGAGATGGTTTGCCAGTTCGGGGTGAACAGGCTTAATGAGGGGGCAGTGTTACGCCATTACAGAACATTCTACGTGTTTCTTAGCTATCCCAGAGGAGTCAGCTATCACGTGTCCGCAGCCGAGACTTTTCCAGACTTCGCCAGTCCGCGCGCACTGTGTTCAAGGCTGCAAGCAATTACGCTCTAGTGTATGTTGACGCGTAGTATGGAATATTCTGGAATCTTAGCAGGGTATAAATACAACCATTCAGCAACGGTCAGTTCAGTTAAAGTAGCGATTTATTCCAGTGTGGTTCAAAGTATTGCGGCGAAGTGTTATATGTTTTATAATTGTGCGAGACTCTATTAGTTGACATTATTATTGCGTGTGAACAATCTTAATTTGATCTGTTGTAAGAGACTATCCTGTTGATTACAAACTGTTTAACTGTGATAATTAAAGCTGGTAATTAGTGACTTAATTGGTGTCTTGTATTTTGTTTTCCATACATACATACATACATCCTCGGCGCTACAGCCCAGTCCGGGCCCTGGCCTCCAAAAGAAATCGTCCCCACTGGTTTCTACTCCCGGCCAATGTACACCAGTTTGCTGCACCCAGCCTCACTGCCTCCTTACCAACCTGGACCAGCCATCTTGTACGCGGTCTTCCCCTCCTTCTCCTTCCCATCGGCAAATAATTCAAATTTTTTTTTTGGGATTCTATCCTCCGCCATTCTCTGCACATGTCCGGCCCAACGCAATCTGTTAATTTGTATGAACTGCACGATCGGAAGATCTTTAAACCTTTCGTACAACTCTCGATTAGTGACTTAATTGGTGTCTTGTGTTTTGTTTTCCACTGTACCATAAGATGATCAGTAGACGGTCGATAACATTATTTATTTTTTGAGTGTATTACTTTTTTGTCTCTTTTTATAATCTTAGCACTTGCTTATTTTCAATAATCTCACTTAAAAAAAATGGAAATGATATTTCTGATAGCCTTAACCCTGGAAGTGGCAAATTTCGATTCTGAATCCTGTTACCTAATTCTGAAGTGTCAACATCTTAAAATTTGATGTGTTCTTCCATCTTGTTTTCATTTGCTTATAGCTTACTATATCATAATACGTACTTATATGATGAAAAGTTCTATCTGTTTGCCTGAAAAGTATTCCAAACAATAGCACCAGTGATAAGTTTTCTTCATGTTTTATGAACTTACTGTAAAGTTCATTTGTTTACAATGCTTCTTCAAGTGTTGAAGAAGAGCATTCATTTTTCATGATGAGTGTACCTTTTTGGTTGTGTACAGTTGTATACATTTGAAATTTTAAAAAAATTCAAGAATATTTTGAAATTTTGTTGTTGTTCTAAAAGATTATATTGTGAAGAGCACATTATATATACTGTATTACACAATCATATTAATCACAAATATATTAAAAACAATTACTTCACAATCCCTTTATAGTAGGGCAGATTCCATGGTTCCTGACAGAAACCTGTGTTCTGGAGTTTTAAAGTTTACTGCTACAGTTTTATAAACCACCTGGTAAATCTTGCATAATTCAAACATCTGAAATCATCCAAAGAGTGAGATAGGCCTTACACAGTCTCCACGGAGCTAAACCCTTTAACATATTGCTTGCTGCTTTGGGATTGTCAGATCAGATCCAAAAAGAAATGTTTGGTGCACTGCTGCAGATTTTGGAGTAATAGGCCCATACTTTTATGAGGAGGGAATGCAAGCCATTACTGTTTAATTCTGTTCATTATGTCGCACAATACGTAACTTTCTTCAACCAAAATATAATGAAGTAGTACCACTGCTTGCACAGCTAGATAATCCATGAATGTTCTGAGGTAATGTTTCCACAGCATTTAATATCTCACAAGGAGACATATCATGGCTTGCACGTTCACCCAACCTTGCAGCAAATGATTTTTTTCCTCTGGGGACCTGAAGCCTGATTTTTCAAATATAAGCCAAGGACAACTGAGGATCTATAAGCTGTTTACTGATAAGAAATTGCTGCAATACTGCTGCAAACATCTAAGTGAGTTTCAATCTTGTATTGATAATGGAGTTCAGGATACATACAATTTTTATCAGCATATGGACAGCATAACTTTAGAAACAAAGTAACAAGTTAAAAAAATAGGAAACATTCTTTTTTATGATGTTTATAAGGTATTCTATTATAAAATACAATGTTTATAGCTTTACATCTTTTATAATGTCTCTTTTCTTCCATTTTATTCTGCTGGACTCTACATGAAATGGAAGAAAACAATATGTAAAATCACATACATTAATACATTACTGTAAAGAATATGTAATGATCAGAATCAAAATGCTTAGATTTATCTCAGCCTCCTGTCAGGACTGTGTAACTGGTGCACATCTTGCCAGTTAAACTTACAATCGTTCAACACTGAAGATTGTCTCCAATGGTCGAGCTGAAATGTCTGTTGTTATGAATAGTATTAGGCCACGGCCTAATAGCCTGGCAAGGAACAACTATATTACCAAAATTTATAGTGTACTGTTTTATTGTTGGGTAAGACTTTTAAATTAAATTAAGCAGACTTAAAAAAAGTGAAATAAAATGGTTATAACTCCAAAGAAACACAAATTTATAAAGAACATCACTAAAAACAATAATTTCTTGTTTCTATACTTCATAAATAGACTAGGAGTCCATTTGTTATGCTTTGCTTTAATTATTGGGGTGTCTTTGCACCCGTCACTTGATTGCAGTATCTGAGATGTGTCCGATGACTCCCAGATGAAAACAGTGCTGGTCTTTCTGACGGGGTACCTAGAAATGGGAAGGGGCATGCCAACATGATTATCCAATAGATGGTGCCAACTAGAAATCCAGGGAGGGACCTGTCTTAGGGGTGGCCACCCATAAATACTTCAAGATGTTATCCCACATACTCACTTCCACAGGCTGTGTCGACCTGGGAGTCATGAAAAATGACTTTTAGCATGGAACAACAAGAGACAAAATTCCTAAGCGTATCTTGAACAAAACAGGTACAAATAAAAAGTCTGGAAGAGGCATTAGGTTGTTTCAATAGGCTTTTCACAATCAGTCTAGAGGAGTGTTCCCCATGTCTAAGATGATCATAAACGATATGGAGTTGAAAGGCAGATAAAATGTGGCAAGGACTTCACGCTATTAATAAAAGTATAATTTTGTATATATATTTGTTGACTAAATTTGTTTTATCTAATTCAATTTAACTAATTTCAATTAACAAAAACTGGTTTGAGGTAACCTTATCAACTGAAATTGTCACCATCTTACTTGAGATTAACCAATGTGATGTTTGGACTAGTATTCGTTTCATCAAGTGTAGAGTTTTTTGGCTCATACTGCTGCTTAGAGCTGCTCATATGTCACTGCTTCCATTCAGCTGATTTCTCACGCACTGTTTTATAAGTTACACTAAAAGAATATGTTTTAGTTAGGCTGTATTTTTATTTTGGTAAACCCCATGGACCAATAGATTGGAAACAACTGGTCTAGAGACTGACAAAAGTAGAAGAGAATTTTACTTGAATATTTTTTTTCTGATGATTTGTCACCTGCATCGATGAGTATGACTGATGCAGCTCTGTATCAGCTATATTATTAGTATTACTGCTCTAGCTCTGTATGACTGAATCATGGACGACTGGGAAGAAGGTCGAAAACAATCAGAGACATGTTATTGGAGAAGAATTCATAGGTGATCAATGGAGTATTTAATAATATCTACACGAAAAAACTACCAGACATGAAATAGCATCACAACAGTTTGGAAACCTGATCTTATACATATGACCAGAAAGTGGTTCACAGATCAAGTGAATGCAGAATGGGTTTTTGAAGGATACAGGAATTTATGAAAGGAGGTAAACAAGACAATTTCACCCACCCACCAATCTCTGGATCAAGGCTGTAAGAAAATAACTTATCCATATAAATTAAATTTATTATATTCCGGTTAGTGTATGTCATTTGCAGCAGGATTTAACAAACCACTGGACTAAAATAATATCTCTTTGTTTCATATACCTGTGTGCAAGTATTTAACACAGATTTCAAAAATAACTACAGAAATATGTAGCAAGGTTATTACCACGCTTTTATAGTTCCATAAGACTGTAGCACATTGCAGTAGGAACTAACCTGCAGAGAGTAATAAATATGTTTAATTTACTGTTTTGTAATAATTACATATTCCTATATAGATCGTTACACACAATATATTTGTGTGTGTGTGTGTGTGTGTGTGTGTGTGTGTGTGTGTGTGTGTGTGTGTGTGTGTGTGTGTGTGTGTGTGTGTGTGTGTGTGTGTGTGTGTGTGTGTGTGTGTGTGTGTGTGTGTGTGTGTGTGTGTGTGTGTGTGTGTGTGTGTGTGTGTGTGTGTGTGTGTGTGTGTGTGTGTGTGTGTGTGTGTCCAAAATATATTTTGATATTTGTTAACTGAGTTCACAAAACTTATCATGTGGCAGCAACCCAAAGTGTACATCATCTAAGAGCTGCAATAATCTTCCTCTCTTATCTTCTGCTATTGTTATATCACAAACCACTGGTAATGATCTGGTTGTCAATCCAGAGTCCTATAACCCACACAAGTACTACGAGTACTTGTGTACATATTCATATTCATAAGTACATATTCACTGCTTATTTTAACCACCCACCTTATTTCCTCCCATCTGCCTCCACATCCATATTTCTAGTTCCTCACTCATATTTCTATTCCTCTGTCTTATTGTACACACCTTTGACCCATAAACTAAAAGAATGAAGACTCCATATGAAGCATCCACAGTCTCTGCAAAACACACAATTTCTTTTCTCCTATTGAATGCTTTCATTCTTACGGCCATTCTAGTCCCAATCTCTTGTCCATTGGTACACATGTTAGTCAGCACGCTCACTAAAATAGCTGTACCATCTGTCTGTTCCAATATCCTTGGAATTTCTACTCTTGTACCTTCTTATTTATTTATTCTCTTTTTGTTTTGTTATTTCTGAATTTTCATTCAATATCCTTCTATCCCATCTTTCAATTTTTATAGCATTCTTTATACTGTTACTGTCGTGTTCATTAATATCAGCAAAGCTTAAAAGAACATTTTATTTTCCTTCCTTCAATGCTAACTCCTTCCCCACCTAAAATATTACTTATAACCTACACCCCATAAATTTTAAACAAGCTCAAGGACAGAGAATACCTGTCTCACTCTCCTGCCAATATCACAGTGCAAATTTACGATATTAAATCTGAATTTAAAATACACAAAATGCAAAAAAGGAAAATGTCTTGAAAATTTTATAAGTTGGCAATTTGTTGACCTATAATACACAGTTATGGCAGACTGGCACAATTTTGTGTAACAGATATTCCTAGCTTTGTCATAATAGAACTCTTAACTAGTATATGCAAGTTTTCTATAACCCAATATAAACAATACATACAAAATGACTGCTTGAAAAAATATTGTTTAATTCGTTCTCAATGTTGAAACGCATGCTTGTCGCCTATTACAATTTCAGTACCAATTGTATGTCTACAAAATACAGTATAATACTACAGTTTAAATACAGTATATACTGTTTTTAATACATAATACTGTTTACGTTAAAGTTTCTGAAAGAAAAAAATTATAATATGAAAAGGAACCTGACTAGATTCATTAAGTCATTGGTATCTTTTTAATATCATATAGAGACTGTATTCTTATTTTCTTTAACCTATTTTATATAATTCCATATACTTCATATAACACAATTTCACTAATAATTCCTACTCCCACCACAAGAGAAAACAAATAAGCATACTCCTGCTTAGTAAAACCATAGTCATCTGGAGTCGGAGGCAATCGTCTTTAATACCTGACAGAAATCAGAACTGGTATGTTGAACTACAATTGCTCTCATCGCGTGTTGGAATTGCTGGTAACAAAGAGCAGCAGATGACTGACCAAACAATGAAAGGCACCAAACTGCATCAAACAACATATATATCTAGTATTATAACAGCACAAACTGTTCATAAAAAGAATATTAAAAAACAACATCAACTGTTAACCAAGTAAAATGCGATAAAGAAAACTGGGAAAAATATAGATAGTGATGGGGAAGAAACTAAAAATAAACCAAGAAAAGTTCCTGTTTCTCTTATTGCCTACACACAGCTCACAACTAGTCTCATTTCAAAAAAATTTAACATCTGTAACTCAGAAGAATGTAAAATTTACCATGAACCTAACTCAAGAATAGACAAAGACCATATCCTGTACTCCCAAAACTCTATGACATCTTAGAAAGTCGAATAATATCAGTTGACTATGTTGGGATCCCAAAAGCTGATGGACAGGAATCCAAGCTAGCCATAAGCAACAACCACACTAATACATCTGACAGGAAATTTGTGTGTAATACACTATGCTATATAATAACAGGCAAAAACAAATGTTTATACCATTAACTAGAAATGTATAATATGCTATAAAAATCTGTAATCATATCATATTTACTCACATAGTCCGCTACTTTTTTAACAAATATCACCATGTGAACATTTTGAGGTGGCAGTTGGCCGTTTCTGAAGGAGTTGAAAAAAAACTGGAAATTGTATTATAACAAATACACTGTTATTACCAAATTTCAAAGATGTCAGTGCAGTTGTCTCCCATTTTATCCTTTTCTTGCACTGTATGTTACACCATCCCTTGGCCTCTATGTATGAATAAAAATTTCTTTAAAACAGGTTAATTACCTTCCGTCACACTTCTTAAAATCCGAATACAGGACTACTCGGGTTTCGACACATTAAGTGTCATCATCAGATCCTCAATGAATATGGGTAAAACTACATTTGTTGATGTATGCACATCTCGTCAAACGATAAAAACAACACATACATAGTAACAAAAATATTTAAATAATTTGACACACATTAAAAACAAGACAAAACAGAACGAAACACAATACACGTGGCCGCCGCGGACCTGCGCAGGAACACGGTATACAGTAAAATTCTGTACAGGCCCGCGGCATTGTTTCGTTCTGTTTTGTCTTGTTTTTAACGTGTGTCAAATTATTTAAATATTTTTGTTACTATGTATGTGTTGTTTTTATCGTTTGACGAGATGTGCATACATCAACAAATGTAGTTTTACCCATATTCATTGAGGATCTGATGATGACACTTAATGTCTCGAAACTAGAGTAGTCCTGTATTCGGATTTTAAGAAGCGTGACGGAAGGTAATTAACCTGTTTTATAGTCTTAAAACGCTTTTGGAGGCAAATAAAAAATTTCTTGTCAGGCATGGTGACATGGGATTTTTCTCCTATGTGACAGTATTTTAAACTTGTGGCTTCTAAATTTCAGCTTCATTCTACAATCATTTTCAGTTACGATTGCTAGAATTCTCCAAGTACCACTGTTCCAAACAATATTGCATCACTTGAACATTTCTTTTCACTCTCATCTCAACACTGATTTCAAAGCGAGTTCTCAACTAGATACATTTACATGGTAGCTACTTGTTACCAAATGGTGGAAGGTGAGGATGAGCGACCCTATCTGCATCGTGCAAAAGTTTGCAAATGGACTTTTTTAAGGGCCTTAACAGCTATAAATGTGTGTGAAGAGAATAACAACATGAGAAATAACAGAAAATGGTCACTCTTCTAGACCAAATTCAGTTTCTGAACTCACGGACATAAGAAAAGTATGCGAAAAACTTCCAAATAATACTCCAGAAACCTATGGGAAAATGTATTATGTAGTGTAGTATTATTCACACAGTTAAAACAATAATTGTCATGAGATATGTTTCTAATTAACACAAAAATAAATTCTATCAGTGTTCATTAAATGGGGCACAAGCTTTGTTTCTTGTGTAAAACAATGTCTCAAAATCAAAGGCAAATTCTGTTTTGGACACACATCTTGCACGTAATGGCATTCCTTATTAAACTATAGGCCTATGCATAATAAAAAAAACTCCCTTTTTTTAAAACATTTCTAGTACAACATTTAAACTGTTACTTGAAAAAAATAAATACAAAGCTTTAAGTAGCTGAAATAAAAAGATATATATGTTCATATAAAATGAGGGAAACAAAAACTATCAGTTGTCTACAAATTTGGCAAAATACCTCCATCAATTAATTATGTACCTAGTCTGCATCCAAGGATTGGAAGGACTTTAAAAATACTTTCAAAATTCAAATCTGTCACTTATAGCACACGCTTATCTGTAAAAATTCACATTTTTTCCCACAGCACACTAAATCAATAGACTGAGTTGAAGTTACTGGCCTAAAATCTTTTTGCAATTTACTGTGATACGAGATATTTTCAAGTGGTGCAACATGTGGAACAACATTTCATCATGAATGTATCACATCCAACACTTCTAAATCATCAAAATGACTAAATTATTAAATTCAGATCATGCCCCTACACCATGTTATTCACATAGCTGTGTTGCCAGTGGCGGATTACCAATTGGGCCCGACGGGCCCGGGCCCAGGGGCCGCAGGGCCAAATTTTTTTCTAATAAGAAAAACTGTAAGTCAAACACGCAGTTTACTGCCACCAATAATAAATTAACAGTGCAAGGCAGTGATTAATATCAGGTTGATAGTCCTAGAGGTTACTAGATCAGGATATGTCCCTGGGTACACAGCCCGTCATATCAGTCAGTCGACAGTCGACACTGGCGCATCATCGCGTCGGTCGTGGCGGTGACGAGTCACACTCTCCCTTTCCCCTTCTAACTTACAGCCAGTAGAGCGGCGGAACAGTAAACAACAATGCACCTGTCAGTTTTGAGGTTATTTTAAGTTGGAAAGGTCTGAATACGTCGTAAAAGCTCTGTAGATGATACACTTTGTGTTAACTGTTTTTATTATTTAGTGGAGTCATTTGAAAGCCATTTATTTATGTTCAGATATTTGTATTGTTTAGCCTGGTTTGTTTTCTGTGTGTCAGGCGTGCGTGCGTGCGTGCGTGCGTGCGTGTGCGTGTGTGTGTGTGTGTGTGTGTGTGTGTGTTTTGTCTGAAAAACTTCATGTCTTCATTGAAAATGAGTCAGAATTTGCACACTGCAAGTGGAGCTTATAAACGCAAGTTGAAAAAAGCTAAAGATGATGCTCACTCAAAATTATTACACAAAACTGCTAAGTTGGTCAAGTTTTTGAAAGCTTCAACAGTTTCACAAAGTACTGGTTCAAATTCTACTGATTCTGATAAGTTTACGGATCCTGCCCCAACTAATTTAACAATAGATTCGGATTCTGATCAAAAACAAAATCCAAATTATTGTGAAGTAAATAATGAACTTGTAAATGCAGCAGATTTTAACGTAGGTCTGCAACAACGCCCATATTGTAGCAAAGTAAATATTGACTTTAATAGTGTAAATACTGTTTTATAAGAAAGTGGTGAAGTTAATGATCCGGAAGTAGCAGATACTGTTCTCAACATTCAATGCTTAGATTCAGATAATTCAAAAGTTAACTGTAACGTGCAAAAAGAAATTGTTAAATTTGATTTAATGGACCCAAATTTTTGGGAACCATTAACGAACGAGTTTAAAGATCATATAATTAAAAATCTTCCAGAACACTTGTCAAAAATAACTGATTGTGATTTTTCAAAATCTAGGCATATTTATCCTGATAAGACAAGGTATGCTAACAAGAGTATGTTGTTTACTCATTTGCAAAATGGACAGTTGAAGAAAAGGGAATGGCTGATGTATTCTAATTCAAAGGGATCTTTTTATTGTGTTCCGTGCAAACTTTTCCATTCAGACGAGACTGAAAATTCTTTTATTCATGGCTTTAACAACTGTAAACATATTTCCAGATTGTCACAGCATGAGAGGAGTTCTGAGCATAGAATTAACACACAATCCTATGTCATCAGAGGCAATTTACTCGGTAAGATTGACTCTGCTCTTCATCAACAGTACTTAAAAGAAGTAGACTATTGACAGAAAGTTTTGATTCGTGTATTACATGTTATTAAATTTCTTGGTGCTCGCGGGCTAGCTTTTCAAGGCTCAGAAAAGCATGAAGTTTTTGGATCTCGGACAAATGGCAATTTTCTAGGAATTCTAGAATTACTAGCCAAATACGATGATTTTTTTAAAAGTTCACATTAAAAATTATGGCAATCCTGGTCAAGGAAAGGTAGGTTATCTCTCAAAGACTATCTGTAATGAGTTTATAGAAATAATGTACAATAAAATAGTTTCAACAATTGTTGAGGATTGTTAATGGAATAAATCCGCTTATAGTCCAAGCCACGTATTTTATAATCAACTAAACGCTATGCAACTCACCATCTGTGGCTTAAGTAAATGTTTTTCTTTACAATACACAATTGACATGTTTCGGGACACTTGTCCCATCCTCAGAATTTATAAGACTACAAATAATATTTTAAATAGCCTTCGTACTCGGGAACCAACCGTCCTTGAAAAGAAAGCAGGGATCTATAAATTAATATGTAATAGTTGTGATGCTTTTTATGTGGGCCAAACGGGGCCGTGGTTTTCTCAAGAGGTTTGTTGAACATAAGCCACCCACTTATTTCCACAACACAGAAAATGTAAAATCTAAATTCGCTAAACATCTTATTGATGAAAATCACAACTATACTAATTTTCATACCAACTTGATACCCCTTCACTTTTGTAATAAAGGACGTTACATGAACGCCCTTGAAGAGTTTGAAATATATAGAGCGTATAATAATCCTGTTACCAGGCCACATGTTTTAAATGATCAGCTGAACTTTAAATCTAATGTCCTGTATGATACTGCGTTGCGATATTGTCGCGACACGAGTCAAATATGAATCAGTGCGCTGTCGGTTGCTGTGCGGTGTACACCGTAAACTGTTTTGCGCGAACTTTGTGTGTAATTGTGTTGTGTGTTTATGTGGATTTTAATATTTTAATATATTGAAGACTGTGCCATCGTATGATGGTATGAAGACATTTTTAAAAATTCTGAGGATGGGACAAGTGTCCCGAAACATGTCAATTGTATTGTAAAGAAAAACATTTACTTAAGCCACAGACGGTGAGTTGCATAGCGTTTAGTTGATAATTGTTGAGGAGTTAAAATCAAGCAAATACTATTCCATTACTGTAGATTCAACACCTGATATTTCTCATCATGACCAATTGACTTTGATTGCTCGCTATATCTTAAATAATGGCTGCCCAACGGAAAGATTAATTAAATTTATCAGAATCGAAAACCACACAGTTGCTCAAATGGAAGAATTAATTTTGAACACACTTTAAATTGTGTTATCGATATTTCGATAAACGATATGAGAGGCCAGTCATATGATAATGCATCGAATATGTCGGGGCAATATGAAGGACTTCAATCCCAAATTAAGAGTCACAATCCTCTGGCAGAATTCATTCCTTGTTCGGCCCACTCCTTAAATCTGGTAGGGACCCACGCAGCTAACTGCTGCCTTCAAGCAACCAAGCTTTTTAATGTTCATACAAGAACTCTATGTGTTTTTTAGCGCGTCAACTGCAAGGTGGACTTTACTTGAAAACATAATAAAAGATAGTGAAATCAAGAAAAAACTGATGCCTAAAAGGCTAAATACGACCAGGTGGTCAGCTAAGTGGCATGCATCAAGGGCTTTACTCCTTCATTATTGGGAGTTTCATAAAGCACTTCAAGTCATCTCTGGAAACCCCCAAGAAAAAACAGAAAACAGAGCTACAGCTGAGGGATATGTGCAGTATTTACTAGGATAGAAACAGCAATGATGTTCTTGAACGCTTTAATGCTGCAAGTAAAACACTGCAAAGCACTAACACTGACTTAGGAGTCATTTGCAATATTTACAAATCTCTCAAAGATTACGAGAACGATTCAATTATTATGAGATGAAAGGTATGAAACTGTGTAAGTCAGAGACTGCTGACTATGTTTTAGATTTCAAGAGGAGAAGAAAGAAAAAACAACTTTCTGATGATGAGAACAATGATGAAAATACCTCCAAAATGGACTTGGATGACGTGGATGGCAGACAAGACATGATTATTAATACATTTTTTTATGTTATAATCGACAGAATTTTCAGTGAACTAGAAAACAGATCAAGAATTTACTTCAATCAGAACAAGGTTTTTGGATTCATTTATAAATTGCTTACCTTGAAAGATGACGAAATTCGGGAAAAATTTTCTCTCTTAGTTCAGAAATATCCTACAGACCTTTCTTCAGAACTTATTGAAGAATTTGTACATTTTAAGGCGTTTGTTGAGGCTCTCGACTTAAATGTAAAGGACTATCATCTTCCTGCTGAGTTTTTAAGATTTATACGAGAAAAGCAATTGACAACTCTTTTCCCTAACATTGAAACATCGTTGAAAATTTTGTTGTGCATGATGACCACAAATGCATCTGGTGAACGGTCCTTTAGCATTCTAAAAAGAGTTAAAAACTACCTGCGTAATTCATCTGCTGACTTAAGATTGTCAAGTTTAACAAGTTTTGTGGCAAATGCTGAACTGCTTAACGAAATTGATTTCAGTGACATTATAAAAGATTTTTCTGCAATGAAAGCTTGCAAAGTTGATTTGTAGTTTGTTTATTAAATAGACTGTGTTCAGTCAGTATATAAAACTTCAAAAGGTTATTAATTTAATATTTTTGTTTGTTTATATTAACTTTTGCAATGGTTTTTTGGTTTTCTATGTGATTGTTTATATATGAATTAAATTGAGTTGTGTTTTGTTTTATTGGGAAATAAATATTCTTAAAAAAAATAGCGGTTATCTTTTCTGTCCCAACAATTGCTGTAAAAAAGTTTTTAAGTTGTAAAAATGCCTCAAAGCAAATATTAACGAATTACGCACAATGATTAGGGTGGATATTAGCCCATAGAAGATTTAAATCTTATCACAGATATCTCCATTTCCTTGAATGAGGCCTGTTTTGTAATGGTTGTAGTTTAGAGTTTATATGGAGCGGGTGGAGGGGTGGGGAAGGGGAACCACTGAGAAAATAGGCCACAGGGGCCCAAGAGTTGCTAATCCCCCACTATGTGTTGCTACATTTAGGACATACGAGGTCTTTTTTTATCTCTTACTGCTAGTTCTGTCTAGCTTCAAAGTCTGTAACAAGATTCTGCATTTGACCAGGAGTAGAATTACAGGCATGATAAATATTCAGCCATACCAATTACTTTATCATCTACAAAAATTATATTTTTTCCCTACAATGTTTATTCTTAATTAGCCAAATATCATTTTTACACACACAATCTGTGGAAGTTAGAAGGTACTGTGTCAATGTGAACAATGGCAAGATATAGGTATATTTCATAAAAATGGTATTAAGAACAGATTCATCATCTTATTCTAGCTAGTATTCCATGAATGGCAGTGTTCCATGATAAAATGCTGTCTACAGACTTTTTTAAATTTATACAAAAATGTAAATTACCCAATTAAATAAAACAGTAATAGTTATATTTGTTTCTGCCATCAAGTTAATTTTTTGTGTTTCATCTCCTGGAAAACAAAACAATTTTCAAAGCTAATTTATTAATTCTTTGCAGGGTGCAACTTTTTTAAATTCACAATTTTGGGTGCCACTTTTTTAAATTTACAATTTTAATTTCAAAGTTACAATTTTTTAAATATTTTATAACAGATTATTTTTCATTTATTTTCCAGTACATTTTACAAGTAAATGGTTAAATGTATAGTGTTAATTTATGTTTTACAATTATCACTTGGACATAACAGTCAACAAACACTTATTTTATTTGGTGCCAACAGCTTATTCCATTTTCTCTTAAGGTTTGTTTATGGCAAGTTACATACTTCTTATTTTTCAATGTGAGTCTAGGTACCGAGTGAAAAACATGAAAGGATAATACACACTATACCTGGAATGTCAGATGGAGATATAAAATTATTTTGTAAATAGCTACTTTGTATTTCATTCTTAAAACCACTTCCAAAATTTTTGAAGACTTTGAGAAAATTTACATTTCATTTGTGTGTGTGTGTGTGTCTGTGTGTGTGCGCGCGCGCGCGCGTGCGTGCGTGCGCATGGCTGGGGTATATTTTCCCATGTGTTAATGGTTAGAATTTCGCTTTTGTTTTTCTGCTGTAAACCTGAGTGAAGCTTTTTCTCAAACTTTGAAAATATTTAGGATACATCTATTTAAATCATGGCCAAAAGACGCAAAGACATTCTATTACATATTTCATTGTAATGAAATGTACACATCATGCAGCACCCACAGGTGCTTCCTACCTTTGTATTTATAGCTGGAGCGTGCCTCAATACAGCTCTTCCTAATTAGGGTGCACTCTATTTGCTCTTTGTGTAGTTTTAGTAGACTTAATATTGTTTTGTTTTATCTGTACCTCAATTTGTGTAAGTAAAAGTATTTTTAATATATTTGAAATTAAATGATGTAAATTATAAATGCAAAAACTAGAATAAATATAAAATACCACTATCTGAGTTTGTAAGTATAATCTAAGTTTGAACTTATGGACGAGAGACAACAGAATTGGTGGTGAACACACAAAGCATGGAACAAACATGAAGTGAAGTGTAATGGTGCTCTTAAAACTTTTTTGGTTTTGTGCTATTAAGGAAAACATTTTAGGGTTGAGGCGTGTTTTATTTTTCTTGGCCCCAAACACACACACACCCATCCTCAGTGGCCTGACTAGACTGAGATGGACATGTCTTAGCTAAGCTGTGGATGCATCATCATAGACAATCCAAACTGTTTGGTGTTTGGAAATATGTGCAAGAAAGCCAGGGCAAGAACTGAGGGTAATAAGAAAAGGGGTGGTCTAGTTAAAGCTGATATAAAATGGTGGGAAGAAAGGATCAAACACAGGTGACAAAAATGTCTGGCACAGAACAAAAAAAGAGGAAAGAAATAATAGTGTTCACTGGAAGAAGTTTATATAGTTTTACTAGTCATTTTTAGTAGCTGATCTAACACAAAAAACAAAAACAATGTGTACATTTTTATTCCAATGAGTACATTTAATGGGTTAACATGACAATGTACACTTATTCAGCTCCTTTCCACTCTTCTCCCTAACATCACAAATCACAATGTTCAGTCTGCAAACTTTTCCAATTCTTCAGAGGATAAATCTAGTTACAGTAATTAAAATGGATAAATATACTGTATTGGAAAAATTAAATGTAATAAAAAAAGCACAACAAAAGTAACCTAACAGTTTAAAACGTTTTGAGAATGTGTGAATTTCAAAATATATTTTTTAATTATTGAAACATTTTCAGTTCACTAATCTGTGGCTTCCTAGGGGTCGACGTTCTACGGTCTATAAATATGCTACTGGTTAAAACCAACACTTACACCCGGTACTCTCATGCAAGACAAATGTCAGCAGGAATGCTGTCACCGATTTCCTTGGTTCTTTATTTCTGGATGATTACAGTTCATATATGACATTTTCCCCATGGTTCTAGAGCACTACTGGACCATGACCTCCTTTAATTCCTGCTTCCACAGACACTGATTCCTAGCCATCACTTGCCAGTTTGTCATGTTCCTTAATTCTTGAGTGTCCTTACATGTTTTATCCTCACTGGCGAGTTCTAGTCTTCTTCTACTTCTACTACCAGTTGTCCCTTTGCTATCTTTTTAGCACTCGATGATCATCATTCTTTTCATTTGCCCTGCCCACTTCAGTCATACTTTTATATTGTTTACCATAGTTTCTATCATCATTTCGTTGTTTTAGCTCACAGTCATGTCTGATGTGCCATTCTTATCTTATAAACTTATCCATATATCTTACTCGAGACTTTCATTTGTCAGTTTCCCTGCTGTGGAGCTAAAGGAAAATTTTACTGCATATTGCACATCAGTGGCTAATGTGCTATTACATGCTTATTTATTTATACAACTGGCCTTACTGCCTTATTTAACGCCAATATTTATAGAAAGTTGTTCTTTCCTTTTATTATCCTATAAAGTATATTACTTTAACATTCCTATTCACCCCTGTGACCATGCATATTTACTATGTAACATGAATATTTCTCATTAATTGGGCAGAGAGTGTTTACATTATTTTCCAAACTATATATATAACACTTAATATTTATAAATAAATTTACCTCAAGATATACCTTTTTTTTCCTTATTAGGAATATGTTTCGGGTACCATCTTGTACCCATCCTCAGCCTTCCGGTTTTTGTGTCTGGTGAAGTACATATGTGTTGGTTGACTATTATTATTGTGGCTTCCTGTTGGCTCTGGCACTTCAAATTGGTTTTATTGTGTGTGATTGTGGTGTATGTGTTAGTTTTTTGTGTATTTTCGATGTTGAGTGCTTTGAATATTGTGTCATGTTTTGTATTGGTTTGTATTTGTTCAGGTCAAATAGTCAACCAACACATATGTACTTCACCAGACACAAAAACCGGAAGGCTGAGGATGGGTACAAGATGGTACCCGAAACATGTTCCTAATAAGGAAAAAAAAGGTATATCTTGAGGTAAATTTATTTATAAATATTAAATGTATTATATACATTAAGAAACGGACTGTAGCAGAAAGTGATTGAAAAAAAATATATATGGAACAAACACAGTTCAACATAAACATGAAGTTCACTAATTTTTGTTTAAAGTTAGCTTTACATAAAACATTTTTTGTTTATTTGTATCCAGAAAATATATTTTTTTAGACAGCAAAAACCACTGGTAAGAACTTGACAACTCTTATATAACAATATGCAATGTACAAGTTGCAAGGTATAGTCAGCTAGTCAGCTACGATATCTATAGTATTATCTTTTGCTTTAAACTTTATTTACAAAACTCATAATATTCTTTGTATTGTTAAATAATGACAGAAAATTGAGAGACAAATGTTACTTGAGCATTAATAGATTTCAACAGCTGCTTATGGCACTTCTACAATGTATTCACCTGTTTCAATCTATTGTTTTTCAGAACAAATTTTTTTTAAAGAAAGCTCTGAGTTAATATAACCAACAGTGGCTAGCATTATTATTCAAAACCTGAAGAGTACACTTATCTTTTAAATATTTAATAAAAAAGTATTCAATGGAACAAACTGGTCATAATTATTAATGATTTGAACCCTGAAATGCCAGTCTGTTTTTTAATGCTCAATCCTTTATTCTCCTATGTCCAGAATGTCTTGTTTGTGCCACAATTATTGTCAACATTCGCATCAGCAACCACATTTAATACTTCTCTTTATAATGTAAATGGGTGCAAATGCTTAACAAAACCCATATTTACTTAGCACAGAATTTACTACTACCAACACGAACATACTGCTTTTACCAAATTTATAGGCAATGGCTCCAAAGTAGTACCTGATAAAAACAGACAGATGTCATGAATAATTATATAAAAAACTATTTTAATTGTCAATAAATTTCAGTCACAACATTTTGTGAAAATTACATTGTTTAGTATGTGGTGATGCACAATTGTTTTCCACTTCATTACAGTGGCGGAAATTATATGGTCGCCACTAAATATACTATTTCAGTTTACTATCAGCACAATATTTTGGTAGTTTTAAGTCATATTACAGATGTTATCCTACCACTTTATAGGTCACCAAAATCCATGTCCTGCTCACAACTCCATTCATATTCTTGTGGTCAATATTACTTATTTCTGTTTGAGGTATATCAAGTTTTAAGATGACAGGGGCATGCCTATAAAATTTAGTTACTGTTCTGCATTTGATACAATATTTTCATACTCCATTTCAAACCACAAAGTGAAAAAAACAATTGATGCAAGGTCAAGATATATTTTATTGTTCAAAAACTAACAAAAAGCCATACATTACATATACGGTTTTCCTTCCTAATGTTCCTAACATAATACGGTTTCCTAACCGGTTTTCCGATTTATAAACCCTAATGTTACTGATTAACTCAAATGTTTTACACTGAACCTCCAGTCAACAAAGCGTAGTCAAATTGAAAATAGTGATTGTGTTTCATTTACCTCAACACTACTCTGACTTTCATGGACTAATTCTGAAGTAACATTTGACCAGCTAGTTGACATTTTCTACACTTTTAAAAATTAAAAGACCAAAATTTAATTTCAAAATGCACTTTACCCCTTTCACAAGCATGTAACAAAAATCAGAGAAAATAAAAAAAAGTTAAATTGTGCACATTCAGAGTGTAAGTTTTTGAAATTACCAACAGATTAAAAAAACTTACCTCTGACAGAAACGTCTGGGCAGCTTTCTGTGCTCCCACATGTAGAAGGTATTCATACACATACAAAGCTAACCTGAAAGAAAAAAAAATTACTAATACATGTTGTATTTTATCATACAATTCATAGCATAGTCAGCACAACCATACCGAAACCATAGTAATAATGCCTATATAATAATCAAACGTGCTCCCAAAGAAATATTATCTTACGTTCTTCACACGTGATTAAACAGTAGATACATTAACTGTACAATTAAATAATAATTTTATACCAACTTAACAAGAAAACAACCAAAACAACTGTGTTCTCCTTACACACAAACGTGATCTAAAAATACATGTGCTTAACTACAACTTATTTTACAATCCACGCAAGTTATTTTAAGAAATCTGTTTATGAACAGACAATTTGCACTACACACTCTCTGCATACAGAGTGTATATTATTACTATTTTGATTATCTCAGACACAAATATAAATATCGATAGAAGCTGAATGTCCCCTAATAAAACACCATTTATTAGTCATTTAATTTTAAAGTATTGCACCTGCACTGGTATAAAAGAATGTTTATACTGTTTTATAGCATAGTATCCCTACAAATATTGACAACTGATCTGCTATTACATATTACACAGCAACAATATTAATACATTGCAATATCATATTCCAGTTACAGCAATTCTAACTACTGGAAGGTCATTCCAACTATCATATGGTCATGGGTACATTCTACACACAAAGGTGCAAAAAACCTCTCTTAAACTACATACAAATCTGTCAAACTGCTTGCCTATTTGTATACAATCACTTAAGATAACAATAAAAGAAACCAAAGCTTAAGATAACCAAACCTGCAAATGAAGTAACGTATGAACAGAAAACGTTTATAAAACTTGATAGTGTAATATGAAACAAGGGGCAGCAAACTTTTACTTGACACTTTGCTAAAATGTTGGTGGAAATTCTGGTAAAATCCCATAATATGACATTATGTTGGTCCTATGTAATCATCTCTCTGCATTCACAAAATATGATGTGCAAATACTACGCTGGATCATAAAACCTCTTTCATTTATTTATTCTAAAAGGTTGATTAAGACAACATATTTGAATCATATTATACATATGCCTGCAAACCGATTCTTTTAAAAGTCATTTCTATCCCTATAAAGCAGTGGTTCTCAACCTTTTCAAGTCCAGGACCATCTTGAAGGGTATTACAGTTCGTGGGACACAGCATGAGTGCTGGGAGAATTAATTGTAGGGGTGCGCATCCAGTTTATAATCACATTTATGCTAACATCAAGTACTTTAAAGAGCTCTTTAAATTGCTAAAAGAATACATCTTAGTAGTTTAAATGTAACAGGTTTTAAGACACAGTAAATAAATTTCTGAGCCTGACTTTATGACCCACCAGGACCCAGCAGTGGGTTGCACCCCATAGGTTGAGAAATGCTGCTATAATCCAACAGAATTACTAAAGCGAATGAAGACAAGACAGATTTGTTGAGAAAAATGTACTCTCAGCAGCATACTGCTTGGTTATTTGTGGCATATTGGTCATACAAGCTATAACAAAGAAAGTCTAAAAAATAATTTCTGTTACACGAATACTTACATCTCAAGTCTGTATCATTGCTGACCATTATTAAAAAGATCCAAACATCTAGATCTTATATCACAAACCTACTCAAACGAGTTTTTAGGAGAAAAAAATCAATATGCTGAAACACCTACCATAGTCAGATCTGGCCAACCGTGACTTTTCTCTTTTTCCAAAGGCACAGAGATGAATTTCTGGATGCCAGCTTTCAAACCAATTCCACAAAAACCTGTTACAAAACTGTTTATGAATCGGTACTAGTATAAAGCTACCAAAAAGATTACTCTGAAGAAGGCCACAGTGATACTCATCAGAAGATAGGTTTAAATGGTGCATAGAG
Source organism: Magicicada septendecula (assembly GCA_034769895.1). Lineage (NCBI taxonomy): Eukaryota > Metazoa > Arthropoda > Insecta > Hemiptera > Cicadidae > Magicicada > Magicicada septendecula. The sequence goes on along the minus strand of CM068376.1, from coordinate 139,306,737 downwards.
GGGCAGCCCCAAAATGTTTGAGGCGGCTGATTTTAAACAGATTTCTAGGCCCCATTAAACTTATTTTTGAACAAAAATCCCAGGGGAGGACCCTCCATCCAAATGAGGGTATTCCATAACAACTCCCATGCCCCCCCTCCACAAAGAAACTTCAATACCCCACACTGAACTTCAATACCCCACACTGTCATCAACTTCTAGAGTCTTGTCATCTTTGGTATATTCAAAAGTCATCTTCAAAAATACATCACAAACAAGCCAAAGTTCTGTACATGATGGTGCAAAAGAACTTTGGTTAATGTGGTACATCTGATGAAGGCAGTAGTTTCTGACATAAAATTAAAGCAACAACCCAAAACTATAACATTTGTATTAATAAAAACCAGATACAAATTAAAAAAAAGATTAACACATTCACAATGTATGTTTTTGAACATACAAAAACAGATTACAACACTGACTTGACTTTACTCACATTAATTCTCTTCTGTGACACGTTTTACACAATGTACTTTAGACCCAAACACAAAAACAATTACACTTTAAATTAATTGTAAATAACCTCAAAGGCACATGTTTATGTCAATTTGCATTTTCACATGTTACCTATATAACCGCTGTTGCCAAATTACAAAATATTGAGTTACTTATCAATCTTTGAGTTTGCAACAGTTAAAAAAATGCTCAAGTATGCACATTATTGTTTATTATATTACAAACCACCTTAGGCCTCTAGGAGTAAATGTTTAACATAGTTAGAAATGTGAACTGTGGACTCTATAAACATAAATCTGTCTATAATAAGTAAAAAACCTACAAAATATTTAAAGGAAACTAGACAAACCTCAAAGTCTGTGATAGGCAAAGCAGGACACCGGAAACACAACTGTCATATCAACAGCTGATCTGCTGCTTGTACCTTCACATAAAAGGTGCTGATGGGCAGGCAGACTACCACACTAAAAATTAGCATTACACATATAACTATTTCTTAAACAATTAACTTTTGAATTCCTGAAGTACAACAACTCACTAAAATGGTATATATCTAAAAGTGGTTTCATTTTATAGTTTACACCTGTATCTATTATACGAACATTACCTGAACTTTCACACTTTAAGTTGTGCAAATACAATTTCTTCAACTGAGATGGTAAGTCACACATAATTAATATTTTTACAAAATAGTAGAATAATTGTACCCATTGATATTTATGTTTATATTAACAAAACCCACAAAGTAACCCAGATGTTGGGCAATATCTTTGCATAGATCCATGATAGTTTGAAGTCATAAGTATACAGAGCATACGGTATAATATTAAGTACACACATTAACATACTGTATACCAAAGCGTGAAGTCCCAAGATCCACACCCAAGCCCAGTCACTAGGGTGCATGTTTTTTCTGCCTGCAGATGGAGCATACCTAGTTAACAATGTTTACTACAATGCTATACAGTAGGGTTTTATAAATTAAACACAATGATGACAAAAGTAATTGAGAACATCCACAGTGTGTGCCTGGTTGGGCATTTTGTGACTTCTGAGTCTATATAAGTGTAGTTTGTTGTGCTTATTTGAGTAGTTATTATTTATTTTACAATTTATGTGTAATCTGCAATCAACATGTATTATTTAGTAAACAATGGATGACAGACTAAAGCTACTAAATGATGACAAGGCTAGCACAAGCTTGCACTAATTTGATTGAGCGTTTTGGAATATACCAATAAAAAGATATTGTTGGAACAGGACCTAATGTTGAACAGCGACACGTATTTATTAGGTAATTTAGACAAAACTGTCACAATACATAGAACTATGTTGTTTTGACTAAAATTATATAAAATCTAGTCCATAGTATAGAAATGGACTGAAACTTTTTCTGAAGCATTAAATATATTTGGTTACTAAACAAGTTTAATATTTTCAACTCAGCACACTAATGTAACAAATACTAAGGGTGAATGACCAAATGTCCACTATAAAAAATAAACTCCTCTCTGTGTAGCAGTCCACTCTTTCAAGTAACCTACACATTTTTGTTTCATGGTAAAGTCCTCAGTAGCAGCCTACACTCAAAACATATTTGTTTACTTTTACTAATGTAACGCATAGAAAAGAGTATGATTTCAATGTGTTAAATTCCATGAAACAGATCTGTACCGATTACATACAAAAATTAACTTTTCTGATTTCAGTATTCCATAATACAATAACTGATAAAAGCAAGTGATCTTATTAATGTTTTTTTTTTATACATGCTCATACCATTTCCTATTTGGCCATGACATTCTGGTTGTAGGTATGTTGTAAACTAAATTATAATATCAGTTTTTAAATGCAAATACAGATCTACCTGATTAATTGATCAACATAGACTGTACAAATGGATAAGCTGCTCAATGGACGAGATGCAATTACACTGTGTATAACCTCTTTATAAATTGCAGAAATTTACTTAAGTTACTCTACAATTGGGGAAATATACAAAACATGTATTCTATATATAGTAATACACAACAACAAACATCGTACTGGTATTTGAAGGAAAACTATTTTAAAACAATACTTCATAAGCATCTATTACATGTTCTGGTCAAAATGTTAAATCTCAAGTTTAACCCTTCTGTGAAAATGTTCTTACTATCTAGACAAAAAACACTAGTACCAACTATAATATAGCACTAACCAAAATTTCAATCTCACAATTTTCAAAATATTAAAAAAAAACAAATATGTAATCGATACTAACTAGTCATTTCTTTAGCACTTTCATCCTGAGCCATTTTTTACTCTTCACATCCAGAATCCTGAGGGCTTTTACAGCATTTTTAAGTTAGTAGTGATTTTAAAAAATACAAATATTATGGTATGTAATATACCATTTTAACGTGCTCAAAATGAAGTCTGCAATTATGTAAAAACAAATCTTTTATGGTACTTACCAAAAAAAAAACACAATTTTGAATTCATACTGAATTTGAAAAAAAAAACAACAGAAAATAGATATAATGATTGTCAGTTTCTGAAACAGTTTGGCTCACACATTCTGTTTTACTTTTGTTTACTTTTATGAACTATAGGCTAACACATTTTCTGACAATAAAAATACAACACAAAAGAAAAAAGAAAACATGGTCTACTCAAATACATGGTTTACCCCCCCCCCCCTCCACAGAATGTGTTGCAAACATAACCTGCAAACAAAGAGATGCATGTTTATGTTGCCTTGTAATTGCAACTAAAATTGACAAACAGCAGAAAAATTCAAGTAAATCATGCAAAATGAGAAACAAGCCCAAAAAGCACAACAATGAATATTTGCCTACTGAAATGTACTGAATTAAATATCATGAACCGAGTTATGTTCAGGCTTCTGTTGCTCAAACCACACTTCCATAATGTACCTGGGCTTAGGGGTGAATGAATGTGTTAGAAGTACAAAAGTCATGATTTTTAGGTTTCTCTGTTTGACTGTAAGCATCAATTTTGTTGAACTGGTTCCAAAAGTAAACTATTTACAATCAAAAAATTCTAACAACCAACCAATTAATTTTTAATAGATTCAACACAGATATTTTAACATTTAACATAACAGGTTAAATAATATTATACAATTGAACTGAATCTGTAGCCTGTATCTGCCCTTGGTCGGCCATCCAAGTATGTATCCATATTATGATGTTTTCAGTTTATGACTGATGCCACAATAGAAATATTTATAACTAATACTTCTTGCATCACTAAAAATTAACAAAATTGAAAACTATGTAAATGTGGTTCACTATGTTAAAAAGAAAGAAATAGTTCTTCCAATTACGAGAAACAATTTAATACAAACATATACCTGGCAAGTATAATTTCCTCACGCAAATGAACATGATAAAAGTTTGAACACATAGTTTTTCTTGGATTTTGTTTTCCATGACATGTCCATTGATTAACTAATTATAACACTACTGACTCGGAACACAAAGTTTTTTATTGGTAAAAATGTAAAATTTTTACCTAACAGCCTGAACCTGTTTTCGCTTATTATAACCTTCATCAGAGGCTGCCACTGGGAACGCTGTCCGTCTTGTTCTTGTTGACGGCGCTGTCTTTTGAAAGATCGATGTTGTGTGTGTGGGGGGGGTGATAAATTTGAATAATATGTGTGATTTGAATTGTGTCTGTTCGTTTAGGATGTTGTTTTTATGTGTTTGTATATTTCCAGTTGTTTGAGAGTGTCTAGTTTTCGGCATTTTGTGTGTACGTGTAGAATATCCATGTTTCTGTTGATGTTTGTGTATATGTGGTTTGCTTCACTACACTCCACTACTGAATCCACCTTTGCAAACCACCTCATTGAAGCAAACCACACATACACAAACATCAAAAGCAACATGGATATTCTCCACGTACACACAAAAGGCCGAAAACTAGACACTCTTGAATAACTAGAAATATACACACAAAACACATAAAAATGACATCCTAAATGAACAGACACAAGTCAAATCACACATATTATTTGAACATATCACAGTGCACACACACAACATCGATCTTTAAAAAGACGGCGCTATCAACAAGAACAAGACGGACACCACTCCAATGGCGGCCTCTGACAATGCTTATAATAACCAAAAACTAGTTCAGGCCATATTAAAAAAATTTTTACATCTTTACCAATAAAAAACTTTGTGTTCAGAGTTTGACAGATACCAAAACACAGTAAAACAGCTAATCAACAAAGCCAAACACACAAACAAAAGCCCTACTAGAGACAAATCTGACCATCAGCCACTACCCTCCAAGCACTTCCCAAAATCCACAAAGAAGAAATCCCGATCCGCCCCATTACCAATTACTGGAATGCCCCTGCATACAAACTTGCAAAACATTTAGACAAAATCATCAGACAGCACACACAACTAGACAACAACATTCCAATAAAAAACAACACAGACCTAGTAACAAAAATAAAAGACATACACATTCCCCATAATGCCACACTAGCCTCCTTCAACGTTAAAAACCTGTGCACAAACATCCCTATCTCTGAAACAATCACCATCCTACAAAAAAAAAAACTCAAACAGAACAACACACCAGAAGAACTTAGGCCTATCACAGAAATAACAGAAACTCTTAACATAATCACAAAACAAAGGGCTCACCCATATCCAGCATATTGGCAGAAGTCTTTCTCCAACACTTAGAAAAAACAAGAATCCTCACAAACAATGACAGACACTTACATAAAATACTATATTGGCACAGATACGTTGACAACATCATAATTCTATACACGGGAAACAAAAGACAATGTGAACAGCTACTAACCCACATAAACAAAATACACAAAAACATAACCTTCACTGCTGAATACAAGTACAACAATAGCATAAACTTCCTAGACCTCTCCATCACAAAATTTGAACACAAACTCAGTATGTACAGAAAACCCACTACAACTGACACACTAATACACAACTCCTCCAATCACCCAATACAACACAAACTAGCTACCTTCAGAACTATGATACGCAGAATAAACAGCATCCCACTAAATGAAAAAGACTATAAAGATGAACTAAACAAGACAGAATATCTAGCAGAATCCAACGGATACAACAGAACAATAGTCAATAAACTCCTACACAAAACAAACAACAAAGACAGAAAACAACAAATTCATAACACTAACATACATCAATAACCACACTGAAAAAATAGCCCATAAATTTAAAAAAGCAGGATACAGAATCACATACAAAACAGAACACACATTGATCAAAACACACACACAAAGAACAAAACAAATTTGATTTACCTGGTGTTTACAAACTAAATTGCTCAGATTGCAACAAATTCTACATATGCCAGACAGGACTTTGCTTCAAATAGAGATACATTGAACACACAAAGGCATTCCACTACCAAATCCACCTTTGGAAACCACCTCATTGAAGCAAACCACACTTACACAAACATAAACAGCAACATGGACATTCTACACGTACACACAAAATGCCGAAAACTAGACACTCTTGAACAACTAGAAATATACAAACACACGAAAACACAAAAACGACATCCTAAACGAACAGACACAATTCAAATCATACATATTATTTGAACACATCACACCCCACACACACACCATCGATCTTTCAAGAAATTAAACCACTGTCAACAAGAACAAGATGGACAGCGCTCCCAGTGGTAGCCTCTGACAAAGTTTATAATAAGTGAAAACTGGTTCAGGCTATAAGGTAAAAACTTTACCAATAAAAAACTTTCTGTTCTGAGTCGGTAGTGTTATACTTATAACATAGTTTTTAAACTGCTTGCTTCTGAACTTAACGGTTTTCTCTGAACAATGTGGAATAACTAAAAACAATGAAGTTCTTGAAACAACAGATGACAAATACATCATTACACTGCCATATAAAAAGTTTAGTATTTTGTCTATTGATGATACACCTCAACTGCACACAGGAAAATGACATATCAACAGTTGTTTTCCAACAAAATGGAACAAAACATTTTAACATGACTTTTATGTACAAATTATTTCCTGTGAATGGAAAGTTCAGGTATTTTCCCATATCACCATATTGTGAAATGGTAATATGTAATCATGTACTACACTGATCTATTGAAGTCCTGTTCTGCAAAATACACAAGGTAGTATTAACTGAGGCAATACAATTGTTTTGCTAAATTTTCAGACTATATGAGACAGGTTGAAGCCCAGATAATATGGTTCATTATACAATCTCACCGCTTCTGCATTAACCTAAATGTCCAAGAAATGAAACCCTAGCAAAACGTTAACACTTTCAATAACAATCTACAGTAAAGGCGTTGTTGGTGATACAACTGGTCTCACATGGGCTTACACTGACGATGCTGTGATAATAGCCAGATCAAGACGGCTACTTGAGGTATACAAGGAGCTGAATAAAAAATCCTCCGCTGAAATGGGACTCAATGTATCAGCAAAACTAAATACATGCTGAATTCTGCATCAGAAAGGGGAAGAAATCTATATAATTTATGCACAGAGGATGCATAATATACAGCGTATTTATATTTATATCATTTGATGCAGTATGTTCAGATACCTGGGTAATATGGCAGATAATGAAGGGTCCATAAACGCGACAATACATGACAGGATACAAATAGGAAACAGGGCATATTATGCCAACAGCAGACTATTGAGAAACAAACTCATTAATTGTAACACAAAAATAAAAATAAATACGACACTTTTCAAACCGGTTGTTACTTATGGAGGCAAGACATGGGCACTGGCAAAAAAACACTAAGAAGGTTTGAAAGAAAGATCGTATGATGAGTTTATGGCCTAGTTAAATAAGATGACGAATGGAGAATATGAAATAACCAGGATATAGATGACCTATTCAAGCATAAGGACATTGTAAGATTCACAAAGCCTCAACAAATACAATAGCTAGGTCACCTAGAGCGGTTGGATGATCAGTGTATGCCAAAGAAAACCCTGATAGCACAAGTCTCTACAGGCAGAAAGTCAGGCCAACATAAGGAAAGGTGGTCAGATGATGTGCTAGTAGATCTCAGAATGGCTGTGAGGGATTACACTGAGATGACAATGGAGAATATTGGTGTTGGAAAACACGGCTTATGTTAGTCTTTAGTGCTAAGGAAGAAAAAGAAGATATAATCTACAGTAAAGGCATTGTTGGTGATGGACTGGTCTCACATTGGTACCACAGAACGATAGCATGCTGTAGAAATCTATGTTCGTGCACACATGCTGTAGAAATCTATGTTCGTGCACAAACACATATGTGAATGAATAAATGTGCACATCACCATGTATAGACTTTGCAGCGGTTTCTTTGACAAAATATTATAATTACTTCTACTTCGATTAAAACCAGTTTTTCTTTTAATTTACTTTCTTGGCGGGCGTGTACATGTTTCGTTTTTGTAATTTCAGTTGGTGTGCAGGTTTTTCACTACATACAGTTAAATTTCTTCACTTCAACAATAGCCTATATTATTCTCGGTGATTTAATGACTTTTTTAATTGTTGGATGTCTGTCTATCTCACGAATATTCCTAAAACAAAGGTAGCAAAAAAAACCCAATTTGTAATTGAAAAAAAAAAGTTAATACCATGTTGTTGTGGTGAAAGTATACAAAAACAATGTATCATTTTTGAGCCCTACTGACGTTTTGTTTAATATGTGTATACGCAATACCCAATTTTTAAACACTTTCAGAGAAACAAATTGAAAGAATATATCAGTGCCTCATCCAAACACATACACGGGACCACACTGTATCATGTACACACCCCCAAATAGTATGGGCATTTGTTCACCACCGTCTGAAAATGATCAACATTTTACAGGTGCTTCTCTTGCTACGACAGGCACAAACCGTCTTAATTTACTCCTAAATTAAAATTTCTTATTCAAATAGCACACTACAAGCACATGGGGCATACGGTTAAAAAATCTGTCTACTTGCAATATAAGCACTCGTTCAATTAATAATATTGCACATTTTATATGGAATAATCCATTAAAATTTTACATTTCGTTTAAAATACCTAAACTTTTAACAGAAACATTTCGAACATACCCATACGAAGTTGCAAAACACTGGCACGTTTTGTTCCTGATATTACAAAATTAAAAACTATTAAATTATCGACACCACAAGAATCAATGAATTCCAGTCACTACTCAAAATTTACGGGAATTTGCATTATACAAATAACCTATACCATTGCATCAAAACAATACTGACAAGCACGCGGGTGATCTATTGACAACACAACCCCACCACTACCACCGGTCCATGTCGTCATAATGCAGACTTGTTTACTATTTCATACACTGTCGTACACAATGACTTATTACACTATACCATTTTGTAAGTCGGCGTATAATAATTCATCGCACTTAACACAAACACATCCTGCAGCACAGTCCACTGAAATCGCATGCGAACCAGCGAATGTATAACAGACAATCAGACGTACTTTACAAAACATTGAATTTACACCACAAATACTTACTTTTCACGAGCTTGGGCGTCAGAAGGTACAGTTGATCCTTTTCCTTTAGCATACATATTGTAGACTACACAAATTCAAAATGGCATCCGTCAGACTCCCAAGGCCTTGTATAAAACGGTGACCATGGCAACATAAAGTCTACAAACAGCGCAAGAGAAACACCAACCACGACATTTAGGAACTCACGGACTACTATAGCTATATGGCTGTTTCGTAAGCAAGCCGAGAGATAGTAGCCACCATTGGTTGGATGATTATAGAGAGCGGTGTTCTATCTAGCGTCCCGCCTCCCCAATAAAACTACCAAATAAATTGAACATAAACAAATAAACTCAGTAATTTGTCAACGAATGCATATTATATTCAAATAATAAAGTCTGTTTCATCATTTTTTAGCGTAACGCACAATACAACTTAGTTTTTGAAAATATAAAGAATAAAGTTATAAGTACGTGTCTCTACAACTGGGGAGAACACATATCAGTGGAACAGCGTGAATGGATAGTTGAGGACGTAGTAGCTGGTTTCCGAGAAGCAAGAAGTCAATATCAGATATTGTGATGTTTTCATAAATCCTATCTCTATTGTCTTTTTAAATACGAAAAATTTTGTGTTAATTTATTGCAAATTAAAACGATGAGTTAAAGTCATATAAAAATAACCTATATAATATATATACAACTTGCTAATTCCAATTTTATTTATTTTGCTACATTATTATGACCTATTGTGTTTAAATGGTGGGGATGAGATTGGGTACATTGCCCCACGATTCGAGCGCCGGGTTTCAAATTAAAACTGCGATTTAATCGGCAGTAAAATTTATTTAATGCACTACATCTGCACAAATTCAACATCTAAATACACTTTTATTTTTACTTTCCGAATGCAATTGGAATAAATCCTCTTAATCGAAAATGTGTACCGTAATTTGAAAAAAAAACATTTTAAGAGGGTATTCTGTTTTGGATTAGTACTCTTAAACGGGAGAGGAAAGTTGCGCTCTAACTGGGAAGACAATCCAAAATTAATTCTGTTAATGCTGCCTTTTGAAATTGCATTCTTTCGTTTTCTAAGTTGTCCAGCCACAAAGGTGCGCGCAGAACATTTGGAGACGTTCATTATGAATATTTCTGTTAACCAGTAAGGGAAGAATGTAAGTGCAAAAGCAGTGCTTAAGATAGACACGAAATTGAAACTTTTCTGAAAGGATTTTCACACACCTTTTCTAATATTTACAGGATTTCGTAAAAAAAAAGTAGGTAGGTATTATGTCTTTGGTTATGCCTTCCAGTTACGACACATTCATGAAACCAAATGAACTCGATAATTGAAGAAAAAATTCGAAGCAAAAAATATTAATGTACCGTATTGTTAGGGTGGAAGGCACTAACAACGTGTATTTCAACTTTCCGTGTACACAGTTTTCGTTAAAGACACGAAGATGAATCACCTCCATTCGGCTAAAAATTTCTCGTTCCACCGCCAGTTCAGCTCGCGGTTCGATACTTAGGCTTATGTAGGCCTACATAAAAAAGTAATTTTAATATACATCGTTTATAGAGGCCTCCAAAGGACCAGCAAGTTCAGGTCATATAACCGGTAGTCACTATGTCCATTATCCATTATGGGATTTTATAAAAGCTACATTACTACATACGTACGGACGTATTACTAAATGAACACTAAACATACCGGTACCGGTACCATTATTTGACTGTTGAAACTGAATCTGCCATTTGAAAGAAAAACATACATTTTAAAATTAAAAAAATAATTAAAAACTTTAATTTATGATTTCGCTGTATTTTTTAAATCATAACATTAGATTTAGAAAACTATAGTACACGTGCATTCATTTAAAAATACGTTTTCGCACAAGTAACTTTTGTCATGAAAAATGCATCACTCACTGTCCATATATTAACTGCATTAAAATAGTCCTTTAGTTTTGCCCGATAACTACCCTTTATCCGTGCTACAATTTTTGTATTGACTCATCTAACTGGAAACAACAAGCCTTGAATTGACCAAAGCATATAATCCGTAGAGTTAATGCGCCTTTACGTCGTCATCAGTACCTCGAATTACGTTGTCGTCATCAGTCTTACGGTTTCGTTACAATTATCTTCACGTCTGCCAATAATCGACGCTACTATGCTTTCGTCATTTAGGGTTTCGTTGATTTGGTGATTTCTACACGTTCATTCAATATTTCGTATGGTACTGCTGGGGTCTGTAAATCCCCCCCCCCCATTGTTGTAACGAATCTTCTTCCATTACAGCCTCTTTAAATTTCAATTCAACATCCAGCATATCGAAAACAATTTCAAAGAGACTTCATTGCATAACATCAGTCGTTAATATCTCGCAAAATAGGCTACATTAAGATTTGCTTCCTTCCCTTCCTCAATTACTTGCAACATTCGTGACAAAAGTCCGTAGTGGAAGTCGTGTGAACCTATAACTGCATGAGTACAGTACTGATCTTTGTACGTATTCCGATGTTATCTAATAATAGTCCTAAATACAGTTCGCTCAAAACAATGAGGGAATTCTATAATTCAGGGAGCGTATTACTTATTCAGACAAAGTTACCAGACGTCCCGATCCATTCTTTTCTTAAGCATGTCTCGACTGTTTTTGGACATTGATAAAAAAGGAACAAGAAACACTACGAAGTTTGAAAGAAAGATCGTAAGAGGTGTTTATAGCCCGGTTAAAGATGACGAATGGAGAATAAGAAATAGGCCTAACCAGGAGATAGATGAGCTATTGAATCGTGAGGATATTGTAAGATTCACAAAGGCTCAACGAATACAGTAGCTAGGTCACCTAGAGCGGATGGATGATCAGCGTATGCCAAAGAAAATCCCGAGGGCACAAGTCTATAAAAGCAGAAAGAGGGGCCGACCTAGGATAAGGTGGTTGGATGATGTGCTAGAAGATATTCGAAGAATGAATGCGAGGGGTTACACTGACATGGCAATGGATAGGAGACTTTGGAGAAGATTGGTGTTGGAAGCCACGGCTTACGTTGGGCTATAGCGCTTAAGAAGAAGAAGAAGAATGCTTTTGGATAAAAGTCAGGAAGCAATAATGTCCCGATTTTATGATTTCAAAAATTATGATGTTAAGTATCATGCTCAGTAACCACATGGGGTGTTGCTGATGGGTTAGAAACATCTCGTAAGGACGGTCATCAATGGAGTCTTATAAAAATTTACAGGTGGGCGGTATAGCTCCATCTTTTAAACCATTAGCCTTACCATCGGTAATCAAAGAAACTGTAATTTATTTTATTATCTCCATTAGCCTAATGTAGTTAAACCTACGTTGTTGACATGTTTGTGCACATAATGGAAACAAAGGCTACACCGACAGCACAATGATTATGACACGACGGGTCGGCTTCGCTGCGGTTGATGAATACTAATTGTGGCAACGCTGCATCATCGTGGACTCAAAACAATCTGATCGGTGCACAGAGACAGTGCCACACTTTTACGTCAAAGGCTTCCGACTTTCAACTGTTTGGCTGAGGCAGAATTACCATCTCACCAGTGGCCTGCGTACAACATATAGACCTTCAGTAGGCTACAAACCGGAGAGTCTCTTACTACCATCAACACTCGCCCCCATTATCATCTATCATTTATCACCGTGGAAAACTCTGGTCTACAACACCCCCGTCCAAAGATAGGATACGCCACTGGTGTGTGTACATTTTGCCTTTGTGCTCGTATGAGCCAATACTATAGTAACGTCCTCGAATAGCTTATGGACATGCGATAAAACTCATCTGTCAGTAGACAGCCTTAAGCAATCTTAATCGATACGTTAAGAAGTCTTCGATTATAGGCCTACGTATGTGTTTATAAAATACCGTGTGATAGATACAACGTCCTGAGGAAGCAGAAACAACAGTCGGAGTATAGTAATACCTCAACGCATTAAGTATTTTTATATTCTTGGATTTTGTTGTCCATGACATATCCGTTGAGTAAATAATTATAAGTATACCTATAATACTACTGACTCGGAACACTACGTTTTTTATTGGTAAAAAAGTAAAAATTTTACCTTATAGCTAGTGGCGGATTTATGCATAGGCAAAGTAGGCAATTACCTACGGGCGGCAAACTTTGAGGGGCGGCAAATTTCGGAAATGTGAAATTTGACGGACGTTATGTTGTAAGAGATGTTTCAAATGCCGCTCCATTTCGTCCCAAAATGATAAGAAACTTTTATAAATATATATTGTTTAGTAATTAGGCTTATTACATAATGAGAATAGTTCGTCATTTAGCCCTACTTCTGATATGTATATGAAGGACATCGTTTTTTCATAATTACATTTACATGCATTAACTATGTGATACTTGCATTATATTACTTAATTGTTTTAGCTATTAATTCGTTTACATTCGAAGACTTAAGGTTAAATTATTTCAAAGACTATTATTACAACTCCCATTATCTTTTTAATTTCGTACCAACTTGCACACACAATTGTATTAAATTGTTATGTTTTAACTTCAGTTAAAATGTTTTGGAAGAAACACGGCTACAGTAATTTAATGTCTTATTGTACTCTTCCTAGTACGTTAGTACGTTATGCAAATTGATCTATAGAAATGTTAAGAAAAATGGAGAAAAAATATTATATAAAGAACAAATTTTATGGTAACTGAAAATCTGAGGGATTTAATTAAACCCGTAATTTGTGCCCCAGAGATTTGTGGGAGGCGGTAAATTTATACTGCCTACGAGCGGCAAAATGGTAAATCCGCCCCTGCTTACAGCCTGAACCAGTTTTCGCTTATTATAAGCATCGTCAGAGGCTGCCAGTAGGAGCGCTGTCCGTCTTGTTCTTGGCGTCGGCGCCATCGTTTGAAAGATCGATGTTGTGTGTGTGTGCGGTGTGATATGTTCGAATAGTACGTGTGATTTGAATAGTGTCTGTTCGTTTAGGATGTCGTTTTTATGTATTTTTGTGTGTTTGTATATTTCTAGTTGTTCAAGAATGTCTAGTTTTCGGCCTTTTGTGTGTACGTGTAGAATGTCCATGTTGTTGTTTATGTTTGTGTATGTGTGGTTTTCTTCACATAATAAGCTTATAATAAGCGAAAACTGGTTTAGGCAATAAGGTAAAAATTTTACAATTTTACCAATAAAAAACGTAGTGTTCCGAGTCAGTAGTATTATACTTATAATTAGTATTTTTCTAATCCTGGGAACTGATTTTTACTTTAGCCAATCGGCATGACCATAGGCAGAGAGTGTGACGGTGGTTGAACCCCCCCCCCACAATTTTCCACTCCGCTAATAAATAACCATTATATTGTGTCATTTTAAAGTAGAAGCTTTAATAAACAATTATGTGTATCTGTAGAAATATGGTTTCAAGATGGGTGACCACAATACTTATCTCCTCCACTTTTTGTTGCCCCCCCCCCTCGGAAATTAGATTCTGCATACACCTATCACCTATGTCGACAGGTGGCTGATTTCATTGCTTTGAAACGCGATAACATACCGATTTGATGGCACACAAATATGACAACCCTATATTGAAATGAGTAGACTATTTATTTATGCAGAGGCCTTTGATTTCAGTCATTAGCCTAAAAAAAAACCGTCTACTTGCCTGACTGTGCAGTAATGACCATTTTGATTTGCAACACACGAAATAATATAAGTGACATACCAATCATACTAACGAATGAAAATATGTGCTATATGTATAAGATGAGTGTTATAGGCTACACATTGGCATAACCTGATACTTTTTCGGAGGGGATACCCTTCTCTCCATCCAGTCTTACAAGGACTCTATATTGCTTTTAAATGACCAAATCACTGATACTGATATAAAGGGCTACCAAATGAGGAACGTGAGAACGGAAGGTCTCATACACAGCAAGCAAGAGCTTCGGAGCCGTGTATGAAAATAACGAGTGGGGATAAGAACCAATGTCTAGTTAAGTAGTACTTTACACTGGCCAGGCAATCGCCAACGACATAAAAGTGCGCAGACTAAGATGGCTTAGGCACGTGGAGAGGACAGGGAGTCAACGAGTACCAAAAAAGTGATGATCACGAACTACGGTGTAATTAGAAGCTGCTTCTGGGGAAGGGGATGAGACTAGTTTGAAGATTGGACCTTCCCATTTTCCTCAGGACAAATGAGATATTCATTATTCTTCCCTTATAATTTTACAAGTACATTTTACAATTCTTTTGCACCCCGAATTTTTGAGTAAGCCAACGTGAAGCATACGGGTTGAAAAAGGTATTTAGTATAGGCTATATACCTACGGAATTAGTAAATTTAGTATAAAGTAGTACATTTTTTAAAATTAAAGCAATTTAATGAGATCAATGAATTTAATTCACCATATAGTTTTCTAATGGTGAGAATGAATTAATACGTAGCACTATTGAATTGGATTAGTACGTAATCCATATTGAATTAATAATAATAATATCAATGAATTACCATATAATATTTTTATAGCAAGAACAAATTGATATATAGCACTAGAAATCCACCATTAGGCCTAAATATTCCACATCATGATTGTGACTACAGTTTCCCAAATTATAATTAAAGTCTTTAAACTAGTTACTCTGTAAGTAATTTGCTGCAGAGACCCTTCGGTGAACATTATGTCCTGCCAAGGCACCTGACCAACTGTTGTAAAGTACTTGACATAGGCATCCCTACTCTTTGGCTTTCTCGGACGCATGACTTTTCGGCTCCTCTTAAAGTTCTGAAACGCAATTGAGGAATCTGGATGTTGTCTCAATTCTTCGCTCAGAGTAATAGATCCTGTTGCGGTATCATCTTGGTCAATCATGAGAGCTGATAAATAGTTTTACAACACTTCCTGCGCAAAACGTTATGCAAAACAACACACTCTAATACAACGCAGTCCACTTTTTTAAGTGACAATGTAGCCTAAAGGTTGTATGGAACACTCTGAACCTATTAGCAAAAATGCCAAATGCGTTGTCTACAACCTTCTGTGCTCTTGATAAACGATAATTGTATATTCTCTGGTTATATGTCAAGTACTTTTGTGGAAAAGGTTTCAAAAAGCCTTTCCTTAGAGCAAAAACCTCATCGCCTATAAAGACGAAGTTAAGACCTGCTGCCGTTTACTCTTTTGTTGGTAAATTAAATTGTCGGCTTCACAATTTTTTATAAAGCATTGTATTGTCTATTACCGCCATAAGATATTTGTCCATTTTGGCCAACATCAACAAAAATAAACTCTAATTTAGCGTCCACCACGGCTAGTAGGACAATAATCAAATAACTGTAAAAGTAGGAACCACTATTCGGCGGTTTTTTCCTATACGAAAACGAATTTTCTCTACGTCTTATCCATTTTGAAGTAATTTCTGTAATCATTTGGATCGTTTTCTCTTAGCTCACGCAACAGTTCCATGTCGGAAAATTCTCTCTTTTGTTGTAGCCATTATTCACTCCACATGAGCCTTCTTTTTTTTTTTTTTTTTTTAGTGCACTAATAAATATGAGTGGCAAAGTTTATTTTTGCTCCAGTGTCATGTTCTACCACGAAATTCAGCTTTAAATTCAATTACACACTATTAACAAGAACACAAATACACCTCAAACCGTACACATTCGGATCGCATCTGGCACGTGACTGCTGTTCCAGCGTGTGGGCTCACCGCGAAGGTGTATGGGCCACTTAACGGTGGTCATATTTTCTACGCAAATCATGCTTGTCCGTTTCTTTGTTCCTACATACGTCATCGACTTAACGCAAATTCGCGTCTACACTGTTTATTTGAATTTCCCGTTACGGAGACGAATGGGTGTCACGAATAAAAGTGAAAACCACGTTAAAACGCACATCATTTATAAGTGTCCTGCACATCTTACTGGTGATTCCGGTATTTCAGGCTCTTTGTACGGTTGTCCCAATTCTTAATTCTCCACACGACACCTTTACTGATCACTCCAAATATATCCCTTAAACCAACGACGCTTAAAATTGTGGTGAACGAAGACAATAAGTAGAACGAATAGGTTAAGCAACCCAAACGTCCCACATTGTAAACGTTTGTCCCAACGTGCTGGGAATAGATTATCAGGATTTGTCAGTATTTGCATACAAGTACTCTCAGCTCTCGGTAAATAGAATATAGGTCACTGCCCATCGTTGATCTCGCTGTGTGTGTGTCTGTGTGTGTATGTGTAATAGTAACTTAATAATAAAATAATATTAAGTTGATATTGTAGACTGCGTGATTAAACTAGCAGCCAGTGGCCACACCAGGCCCGCATAGCCATTTTAACTGACCGTCGAGGAAATTTAAAAGGTTATTAAATATTGTAGGAATATATCAAATCCTTGTTTGAGAGATTTTGCAATGAATGTATACTGTAGGTTTGGCAACACTTGCATTTTTAAATGTGCAGTACTTTCCACAATGAAAATGTTAAAAACTAAAGACATGATGAAGTCATTACAAAAGTTGCTGAGGCCATCACTGCGATGAGCTATTACGCAAAAGATAATGGGCATGCGGTCTTTAAGAAGTCTGAATAATCTTCAGTCGTCATCCTCGGCGGTACAGCCTTGGCCCCATCGACAACGTCCCTCCACGCTTCTCCATCTTCTGGTAGTCTTTTCCATCGCTGAGCTATCATTCTCCAGGTCATCCTGGAGGTCAACATACCATCTCTAGCTTGGCTTCCTTTTCGGTTTCTTCCTTCCTTGGAAAACCATTTTTAGAACTTTGTTAGCTGACATCCTTTGTAAGTGGCCCTGCCCATTTTACGCGAGACTTTTTTACTTCTGCCAGTATTCCAGGCTCTTTGTCCAGTTGCCCCAATTCTGCATTCTTCTTATTCTCCCTCCACACTCCACCTTCTTTAACCACTCCAAATATTTCCTCAAAATTGTTTGCTCCCACCTCTGGAGCAGGCACTGTCCTCTCTCTGGCTGTCATTGTCCGTGCCCCTGAACCACAAATAACCACAGATCTTATTACTATCTTGTAAATGTTTACCTTTGTGGTCCTATTTAAGGTGTCTGACTTAAAAGACATGTTGGAGTGCGAAGTAAGATCTGTTACCAGCAGCAATGTGGCTTCCATCTATTGCGTGAATAATCCTCAGTGTTCTCATTAAAATGTAGTTCCATTTAAAACATTGTTCAAAATGTAACTCTAAATCTTCGCCTACAATATTTAAATTGGTCTTACAATAAAACATGTCTTTAAATGTCTGTAAAATTTACTGTACGCTATTTTTCGAATGCAGATAACTTTAACTAAGGATTATATCTATGCACGGTAGAAAGGTTATTACTCCCCTCTGCTCGAAATTACCATTTAGGCTTCAAAATAGAAACAGTCTGCCACACTGCTGTAGACTATCATTATGGAGGCTACAGAAGGCCTACTTTAATTTTAATGTAAGTCAGTTATCACCTGAAAGATCGGCATCATTTGGTAAATGTAAGTTTCTATTTTACACCTGTTTTGAATTTATAGTTTACAGTAGATACTATTCCCTAATTTTTGTTTTGTATGAGACCCCGTTTTACTGTGACATCTTATGTTTACAGCAGAACAGCGGGTCTCAACCGGGGGCCATACGGCCCTCTGGGGATCCCAGGATATTACAAGGAGCCTCGACGCGAAACTTGGATACCACAGATGGAAGAAAAGTGCAGTACACAGATGTTGGTAACAAAACGTACGGGTATTCAAGGAAGTTGGCCTACTTTATCAACGGCGTTTAAGCCAGGCGCTCAGTGGAAGCCTTCTATGGACTGTTGCTTGAGAAGTGGCGTGAAATTTCTTTGCAAGAAGCGCTCACAAAGCTGCAATGCAATATAGCAACCAAAGTATTTTTCATTAAAGGAAAACACCATTTTGGATAAAGAGTAGCCTACAGTATCTGAAAAATTTCCTCCGCTTTGGGATGAAGCAAAATTGTTTTACGCGGCATTTTATTCTTCTTATTTGGTAGAATCAGGTTTCAGTCAGGTGAGTTATTTACTCAGCCAAATGCAGAATGATATCAACATAATGGGCAGACATAATCTTCGGTTATCGTTCACAGCAGTAGAACCAGATATAGAAAGCTTGTTTCTGGTTATCAAGCATAAGGTCAGATCGATCGAGAAATACTTCAAATTGAACATTTTTGTGTTATTGAATTTTGTATAAATTTAAAAATTGTACGTGAAACACGTGAAATTAGAAAGAAAACGTACAAATATGTTGTATACCTTGCTCTTGGTAGGGCAAGAGAGCCACAGGGTGAAAACAAGCTTTGAAGAGGGACACGGTAGGTAAAAGGTTGAGAAAATCTCCACTGGGGTATTGAATTTACGGGAAAATTTGAGATCTGTGTACTCTAGTTACGCGACGGCACACGAAGTTAGTGACTGAACTTTTATTTGTCCCGGAGGCCTCAAAAATCCGAATTGTACGAATCACACACTCTTTGCAAACCACGTCAAGATAGATTTTTTGTGTAACTGCATTTTGTATAAATTAAAAAATTGCATGTGAAACACATGAAATTAGAAAGAAAACGTTTAAATATACTGTATACCTTTTTCTTTGTAGGGCAGGAGAGCCACAGGGTTTTTGTACTGCTGCACTGTTTAGAGGATAGGACGGGCCGACAGGACTATATACCGACCATCGATGTATACTAGTATATAGTATACACCGATGATACCGACGCCGGTCTGGGCCAACGGCCGGAGCTCCACACTTTCTCCTCTGTGAACTTACGCCGAGCCTCACTGTAACGGTCAGTCACGGCTTCTATATTGACAGCTTCACGTTAAAATTAGTTCGAAACAACATTAAAAATGAAAGATATAATTAAAAGGAAATCAACAGATGTTTAAAAGTCAATGCAATACTCTAGAGCTAACACGAGGGAGTAAATAGTTAGTGTCCATTCCAAACAGTGCTCACCGAAATAGGACAACCATTTACAAAAATATTTAAAATCCAGAAGAAAACGAAAACCATGTTTATTAGGCCTACCTGATACAGCTTTTATGTTTTTTTTTAGGTATCTGTTGGTTATTAGACTTAATGTGTGTGTGCGCGCGCGCGCGCACTGATTCTCACTGACCTTCGCCGTAAGCTGGCTCTGCTTAAGTTGACTCTCAGATGACGCTGATACTTTCAGCACGCGCTGTCGTATAGTCATTTTTGTTATACTTTATTTGTTCGTTGTTTGTAAATTGACATAAATTATTTTCAATTAAAAATATGTCAGGTCCCCTCTTATGCCCCCCTCTCTCACTCTGGATATAAATCCTGGAAACCTCAAATACACACAAACTAACTACTGTGTGTGTGTGGGGGGGGGGGCAGGAGGTATACACAAATGTAGCTACTAACACATAGGCACAAACACTAATTAAAATTCAAATACACCAATACAGACGATAAATGAATAAATAATTTTGATGTAATATTAAGCCGTTACATAATTTATTATGCTACTCACATTCTGTCTCGCATTAGTTAATTCCCCGTTACAATTACAGAGTCATAAAATTTAAAGCCCGAATGATTTAAATGTAATAATTATGATAGGCTCGAAGGCGACTAAATATAAAAGAGATTGACGTTTCAATATAGGCCTAACATAGTTCAGTAGCTGAATTCAAAGAAAGTCCAAATGTGGTTATGTACGCTTACATTAGTATTTGTAAATTTAAAATGTGTATTTTATATGTATAATTCTTTCTATATGGGAATAAGGCCACCGCTTAGCAGATGAGATACAAAAATAACATTCTTACGCGAGGAAAATCCAAACGCTACAGAAAGAAACCGAGCTAAGGCGTGTGATTCCAGCCACTGATACTCGAAGGCAATTAAAATATCAAATAGATTTGTCAAAAAAAGACCTAGGTGCGAGCCTTGTCACAGAGCCTTATAGAAAGCGATGCCTGTATGACTCTGAACAGAGCGGAGAGATATTATTCGACGACCGAACGAGAATTATTGACGATCGTATAGGCGAATAGACGGTTTTGTCAATACTTAAGGGGTTGATATAAACACTGGCCACCGACAGGTGTAGCGATTAATTAAGTTACAGGATCCAGGTAGTTGTTTGAGTTGGTGGACAATAATTCTGAGAGGGTGCAGTTTTCGAAAAGTCTACATACTGTATTTGCTTAAACTGTTCCAGTTCAAGGCAACAAGTGATAAGTATGGGGCCCCAAAGTGTTCCTTGCACGAACAACAGGCCTGCAATTAACGTGACCCTCGAGAAGTCTTGGGGAACAGTTTGACAGCCTTTTCTCCTACCTGCAAGTATGGGTACACTAATCATTTTGGAAAAGGAAGAACTAGTTCCTTATAACAGCCGATACGTCTGAATGTAGATCATTGTTCAAATCACGTACACGTGCTTCGTCGTTTACAATGCACAAACTTACGTTCCTACATCTCTCTCACTCTCTCTCTCTCTCTCTCTTTCTCTCTCTCTCTCTAATGTACACACTACTTCTCTGACGTCTACCTTTAACTATCCTCTTACCAACACCCTAATATACATGTAAAGAAAAACATTAGAAACATTAAACATTTATTTCAAGCACTTACTTCACACAATATTCGTGCTGCTATCGTCTATTCTTGGTGTAAGATGTGTGTGCGTTTGTAAATCCCGCACGTGTTATTGTGCGTGAATTGTGAACATAGTTTGCAACTGCTCGACACTAGAACTGTTTCTTACAACAATGACTGTGGGCAGATGTGTCAGGCATAGAAGAGGTTGTAAAATACCCTTCTTGGATTTATTTTTATTGCACCCTAATTGGTCACTCGAGATATTCTTTCTGGCCCCACACGTGTCACATTTACCCCAGTTCAATATCACCGAAAAATGTGCCTGCGACAAAACAAACGTGCCCATTAAAAACGTTGCGGTTCAAAATGTCCTAGCGTCACAATTGACTATTTTATTACCATTTAAAAAAGAAATAAACAATTAAAATCTAAAATCGTGTCTGTTATTCCGTATATATGTGTATTTAAGACTGAACGTGGGTTCGCAACGCCGTCTACTAACGATCCATTGACTTTATGGATGCTTTGATTTGTACGCTAACTTCAACAAAATTTGTGACCCAACCACGCATTTGCGCGCCAGTAGTGCAATTCGAAATGTTTGTGTTCTGAGGGTCTGTAGTGCCTATCTTATGAATATTTTTGATTAATTCTTGTGGCAAGACGGGCAGACAGATTTAATTCAATTTATAATAAATATTTACAGACACGTACTCGCTAAGGAAACTTTTTAAGAAATTCGTGTAAAACATTTAACACTAATAGCGTCTGCCAAGGTAGGATAAAATTGTGCCAGTTTTCTGCTATCGTTTAGTTTATACTGAAATGTACCATGGTATCTTTACTGTTGCACGTCTTTTCTACATTTCAGATATCGATTGTTGTAAACCGCATGTTTCCACGCTTACCTTCTTAATTACAACAAAGATAACAGCAAATAATCAGTTATTTTCTTGTAGCTTTATTCACAGAATTTAAACTCCCCCAGAACCCTCCATTTCCCCAAAAGGAAATTTTGGTTGCGCCCCTGTTAATGCTTGTTATATAATATAATGTTTAGACCTACCTTAAAAAGACAAAATATTACGTTACTTTTGGGGAGGCTGATTCCCCTCCCCCCGTCAATAGGCAAAAATCGCCACTAAATTAACTATGTAGTAATGTTAACTTGTTTGAAGGAAACGAAATTAAAGACTTTTGGTTCCATGTTAAACCCATACTAATCTATGGGTGTGAGACGCGAAAAGCGACCAACATCATCGATCTTAAGCTCCAGAGTTTCTGAAACAGAACCGACGGAAAACTATGCAGATCTTTAACGAACAGGAGACAAATGGCGTCACACTTTTGGATATTCTCCTAATATAGAGAAACAAGCTATGGAATTAAATCCTGAAGAGGAGGACCAAAGATTACGTGGCGAATGGAAGTGGGAAAGTTTCACGTTAGAGCAAGCACAGCTTCAGGCCGCGAGAGGAGAGACCCTATAGGCCTACTCAACCTAGGAGTCGAAGGAACAAGGATGGAATGTTAATTTGGCACACTAATACACCGTCAGTAAGACTTGATGTTTCCTTATGGGTGTAGGCAGAGAAGGGTTTTGAGGTTCTAAACCCACCGAAGTCGCTCACTCGGCTAAAAAAACGTAATATTTAATGACTTCACGACTTTATTGTACTTTAAATTCAGGTAAAAATATTATTTTTATTAAGCAATACTAATTAATTCCGAGTAGCCTACCTACAGAAAAGTTGTTATAAGAGGGGTGACCGTAATATTTACGTCCTTCACGTTTGTTGAACCTCCAGAAATGCAAATCAGCACACGCCCATGCGTTTCCCCAGAGGTAAAGTGCGTTACGGCAGCTTCTGTTCAGTCTACACGCAGTAGTGTATTTTCTTCTGCGCGTATTCTGTTTCTCATATGAATATGTCTTCGCTCACCCCCACCTAATAGTTAAGAATCAGTTAACGATTTTTGTTTACTATATCTTATTACGTTATATCACAGTTTTCTTTCTTAACAATGTACGCGTATAGTATGTACTTATTTGTTTTCCTTTGGTTGAGAACAAAGAGAGTAATTACTTCCATGTTCCTTAAGGAAATGGAAGTATGGTGATGGCAAAAAAAATCGTGTTCGAGATTATTGCAGATTCTGATTGTACTACACTCAAAACATGAAAAAAAGTCGTTTTTCGAAAAGTGTCTGTGTGTGTGTCTGTGTGTGTGTCTGTAGATTTTTTTTCTATGGCAAACGATAACTGCCGCAAATTCAAACGGAATCAAATAATTTTTTGCATACAGACCTGATTTGTAGAGGACTCGCGACCTATTGTTTTTGGTGAAGATCGGTTGAGGGAAAGGGGTAGTTTACCTGCAACGGTTTTTTTTATCAAGGGAAATTTTTTTTTTTGGCAAACGATAACAGCCGCAAATTCAAACACAATCAAATAATGTTTCGTATACAGCCCTGAATTGTAGAGTTCTCAAGACCTTTTGTTTTTGGTGAAGATCGGTTAAGGGAAAGGGGTAGTTTACCTGCAACGTTTTATGTATTAAAAGGGTATTTTCTATGGCAAACGATAAGAGCCGCAAATTCAAACAGAATCAAATACGGTTTTGCATACAGCCCTGATTTCTTGAGTACTAAAGACCTATTGTTTTTGGTGAAGATCGTTTAAGGGAAAGGGGTAGTTTACCTGCCACGTTTTTTGTTTTATCAAGGGTATTTTGTATGGCAAACGATAACAGCCGCAAATTCAAACAAAATCATATAATATTTTGCATACAGTCCTGAATTGTAGAGGTCTCGAGACCTATCGTTTTTGGTAAAGATCGGTTAAGGGAAAGGGGTAGTTTACCTGCAACGGTTTTTTATCAAGGGTAATTTTACTTCCATATTCCTTAAGGAATGGAAGTATGGTGATGGCAAAAAAAATCGTGTTCGAGATTATTGCAGATTCTGATTCTACTACACTCAAAACATGAAAAAAAGTCGTTTTCCGAAAAGTGTGTGTGTGTGTGTCTGTCTGTCTGTCTGTCTGTCTGTCTGTCTATCTGTCTGTGTGTGTCTGTAGATTTTTTTTCTATGGCAAACGATAACAGCCGCAAATTCAAACAGAATCAAATAATTTTTTTCATACAGCCCTGATTTGTAGAGTACTCGCGACCTATTGTTTTTGGTGAAGATCGGTTGAGGGAAAGGGGTAGTTTACCTGCAACGGTTTTTTTTTATCAAGGGTAATTACTTCCATATTCCTTAAGGAATGGAAGTATGGTGATGGCAAAATATCGGTATGGAGAACCATACATGACTTCCATATTCTAAGATTTATATTTAAAATCATTTTCGAAATGAAATATTACCATAGAAACTACTTCTTTCTACTTACTGCTTCAGCCTTAACCACAGTACTGTGGTCACTGACGTATACCACCTCACGTTATCGCACTCGATTTTCACTGATGATGGAAGTCGATGGCATTGCCGAAATGTCTGGTTTTGTAGAAAACATTGGACTACGGCCAAATATCCCGGGAAGGAATTTTAACAAATACTACTTCTTTGTTGCCGATAACGTTGTACACATATATATCAGTGGCGAAGTTACATGGAGGAAATTGAGGCAATGCCTACCCTAACAAATTCTGTAGAATAAAAATTATAAATACGTATGAACTACATAACGTAAAGATTATACATTGTTACTGTGACTGTCAAATTTATTAAACCGAAACGTGCTTTATTGAGCGACCGCTAGATGGTGACAGGTGAGATTCGGCATAGTTCGTTTAAAGCGAATGAGGCAACCTGAACTTGCCTCAGCGTTTTTTGTATACATCGTATGTAAGCAATGTAGTGGTGTGATAGGGAAGTGTAGGGAGGGGGGATTGTCCCGCGCTGTACACATAGAGCGTTGAGGCATGCCTCACTTCTGTGGTCCAAACAGTTAAGTTAAAGCGCCTGTGTTGTTTCTAAGTGTTTATTTTATGCGGTTATTAAAAGTGTCACTGTTATTCCGCTGAACTAACAGAAGATCAAGATTGTTATTTGAATTATTTGTAACATTAAACATATATATATAGAAACTAACCAAGTTTAAAAATTTGAAGTTCAATCAGTTGTATTATTGTGTATGACTAATACAAGGATTGTTCAATAGACACACGTATAGAGCTGTAAAGCATTTTTTATTCAACGATTTTAAAAGAAGTCTCCAATAACATTAAGACATGAGTTCCACTGTTGCGCTAACCTGTAGATTCCCTGCTAGTAAAATTCTTACGGCTGTTTGTGGAACCATTCGGTTACAGCAAACTCTACCTCAGCGTCCGATTTGACCCACCGTCCTTTTAGTGATTCCTTAAAAAAAATTTAAGATAAGATTTTTGCCTACCCATTCATTAACTACTAGCTTCGCCAGTAAGCAAATTGATGTCCATTTTTTCGGCTTGCACGCGTTATGTTGGTGTGGGTTTCGGCACTTTCCATTTAAAAAGCGTGCAAACGTAAGAAAATATACATGAGTGAGGCCAGAAATAACGTGAATTGTGTGTTTGTGTCTTACCTGCCTTTTTATTGCCGTATTAAATGAAAAATATTATATTACATTAAAATTAAAAAATTTTAATTTTATTGCCTGGCAACAAAATTATTTTATTTTTAACAATTACCATTGTTTCAAAAAGTTTAAATAAATTTGCAAGTACTTTACTCTTGTTAAAACGTAAAAGGTTGCAGGTAAACTACCCCTTTCCCTCAACCGATCTTCACCAAAAACAATAGGTCTTGAGAACTCTACAATTTAGGGCTGTATGCAAATAATCTTTTGATTCTGTTTGAATTTGCGGCTGTTATCGTTTGCCATAGAAAATACCCTTGATAAAACAAAAAACGTGGCGGGTAAACTACCCATTTCCCTCAACCGAACTTCACCAAAAACAATAGGTCTTGAGAACTCTACAATTTAGGGCTGTATGCAAATAATCTTTTGATTCTGTTTGAATTTGCGGCTGTTATCGTTTGCCATAGGAAACACCCTTGTTAAAACATAAAACGTTACAGGTAAACTACCCCTTTCCCTTAACCGATCTTCACCAAAATCAGCAGATCTTGAGAACTCTACAATTCAGGGCTGTATGCGAAACATTATTTGATTCTGTTTGAATTTGCGGCTGTTATCGTTTTCCAAACAAACAAAATTACCCTTGCTAAAAAAAAACCGTTGCAGGTAAACTACCCCTTTCCCTCAACCGATCTTCACCAAAAACAATAGGTCGCGAGTACTCTGCAAATCAGGGCTGTATGCAAAAAATTATTTGATTCTGTTTGAATTTGCGGCAATTATCGTTTGCCATAGAAAATACGCTTGATAAAAAACGTTGCAGGTAAACTACCCCTTCCCCTCAACCGATCTTCACCAAAAACTATAGGTCTTGAGTACTCTACAAATCAGGGCTGTATGCAGAAAATTATTTTATTCTGTTTGAATTTGCGGCTGTTATCGTTTGCCATAGAAAATACCCTTGTTAAAAAAACGTTGTAAGTAAACTACCCCTTTCCCTTAACCGATCTTCACCAAAAACAATAGATCTTGAGAACTCTACAATTTAGGGCTGTATGCAAATAATCTTTTGATTCTGTTTGAATTTGCGGCTGTTATCGTTTACCATAAGAAATACCCTTGTTAAAACATAAAACGTTACAAGTTAACTACCCCTTTCCCTTAACCGATCTTCACCAAAAACAAACGGTCTTGAGAACTCTACAATTCAGGGCTGTATACGAAACATTATTTGATTCTGTTTGAATTTGCGGCTGCTATCGTTTGCCAAAAAAAAAAAATTTCCCTTGATAAAAAAAACCGTTGCAGGTAAACTACCCCTTCCCCTCAACCGATCTTCACCAAAAACAATAGGTCGCTAGTACTCTACAAATCAGGGCAGTATGCAAAAAATTATTTGATTCTGTTTGAATTTGCGGCAGTTATCGTTTGCCATATAAAATACGCTTGATAAAAAACGTTGCAGGTAAACTACCCCTTCCCCTCAAGCGATCTTCACCAAAAACAATAGGTCTTGAGTACTCTACAAATCAGGGCTGTATACAGAAACTTATTTGATTCTGTTTGAATTTGCGGCTGTTATCGTTTGCCATAAAAAATACCCTTGTTAAAAAAACGTTGTAGGTAAACTACCCCTTTCCCTTAACCGATCTTCACCAAAAACAAAAGGTCTTGAGAACTCTACAATTTATGGCTGTATGCAAATAATCTTTTGATTCTGTTTGAATTTGCGGCTGTTATCGTTTGCCATAGGAAATACCCTTGTTAAAACATAAAACGTTACAAGTAAACTACCCCTTTCCCTTAACCGATCTTCACCAAAAACAATAGGTCTCGAGTACTCTACAATTTAGGGCTGCATGCAAATAATCTTTTGATTCAGTTTGAATTTGCGGCTGTTATCGTTTGCCATAGGAAATACCCTTGTTAAAACATAAAACGTTACAAGTAAACTATCCCTTTCCCTTAACCGATCTTCACCAAAAACAAAAGGTCTTGAGAACTCTGCAATTCAGGGCTGTATACGAAACATTATTTGATTATGTTTGAATTTGCGGCTGTTATCGTTTGCCAAAAAAAATAATTTCCCTTGATAAAAAAAAACCGTTGCAGGTAAACTACCCCTTTCCCTCAACCGATCTTCACCAAAAACAATAGGTCGCGAGTACTCTGCAAATCAGGGCTGCATGAAAAAAATTATTTGATTCTGTTTGAATTTGCGGCAGTTATCGTTTGCCATAGAAAAAAAATCTACAGACACACACACAGACAGACACACAGACACACAGACACACAGACACACACACAGACACTTTTCGGAAAACGACTTTTTTTCATGTTTTGAGTGTAGTAGAATCAGAATCTGCAATAATCTCGAACACGATTCTTTTTGCCATCACCATACTTCCATTCCTTAAGGAAATATGGAAGTAAAAAAATCGTGTTCGAGATTATTGCAGATTCTGATTCTACTACACTCAAAACATGAAAAATAGTCGTTTTCCGAAAAGTGTCTGTGTGTGTGTCTGTCTGTCTGTGTGTCTGTGTGTCTGTCTGTCTATCTGTAGATTTTTTTTCTATGGCAAACGATAACTGCCGCAAATTCAAACAGAATCAAATAATTTTTTGCATACAGCTCTGATTTGCAGAGTACTCGCGACCTATTGTTTTTGGTGAAGATCGGTTGAGGGAAAGGGGTAGTTTACCTGCAACGGTTTTTTTTTAGCAAGGGTAATTTTGTTTGTTTGGAAAACGATAACAGCCGCAAATTCAAACAGAATCAAATAATGTTTCGCATACAGCCCTGATTTGTAGAGTTCTCAAGATCTGCTGATTTTGGTGAAGATCGGTTAAGGGAAAGGGGTAGTTTACCTGTAACGTTTTATGTTTTAACAAGGGTATTTCCTATGGCAAACGATAACAGCCGCAAATTCAAACAGAATCAAAAGATTATTTGCATACTGCCCTAAATTGTAGAGTTCTCAAGACCTATTGTTTTTGGTGAAGTTCGGTTGAGGGAAATGGGTAGTTTACCCGCCACGTTTTTTGTTTTATCAAGGGTATTTTCTATGGCAAACGATAACAGCCACAAATTCAAACAGAATCAAATACTGTTTTGTATACAGCCCTGATTTGTAGAGTACTCAAGACCTATTGTTTTTGGTGAAGATCGGTTAAGGGAAAGGGGTAGTTTACCTGTAACGTTTTATGTTTTAACAAGGGTATTTCATATGGCAAACGATAACAGCCGCAAATTCAAACAGAATCAAAATATTATTTGCATACAGCCCTAAATTGTAGAGTTCTCAAGACCTACTGATTTTGGTGAAGATCGGTTGAGGGAAAGGGGTAGTTTACCTGCAACGTTTTATGTTTTTAAGGGTATTTTCTATGGCAAACGATAAGAGCCGCAAATTCAAAGAGAATCAAATACGTTTTTGCATATAAATCTTAGAATATGGAAGTCATGTATGGTTCTCCATACCGATATTTTTGTTTGTTTGGCAAACGATAACAGCTGCAAATTCAAACATAATCAAATAATGTTTTGCATACTGCCCTATATTGTAGAGTTCTCAAGACCTTTTGTTTTTGGTGAAGATCGGTTAAGGGAAGGGGTAGTTTACCTGCAACGTTTTATGTTTTTAAGGGTATTTTCTATGGCAAACGATAAGAGCCGCAAATTCAAAGAGAATCAAATACGTTTTTGCATACAGCCGTGATTTCTTGAGTACTAAAGACCTATTGTTTTTGGTGAAGATCGTTTAAGGGAAAGGGGTAGTTTACCTGCCACGTTTTTTGTTTTATCAAGGGTATTTTTTATGGCAAACGATAACAGCCGCAAATTCACACAAAATCATATAATTTTTTGCATACAGCCCTGATTTGTAGAGTACTCGTGACCTATTGTTTTTGGTGAAGATCGGTTGAGGGAAAGGGGTAGTTTACCTGCAACGGTTTTTTTTATCAAGGGAATTTTTTCTTTCTTTGGCAAACGATAACAGCCGCAAATTCAAACAGAATCAAAAGATTATTTGCATACAGCCCTGATTTGTAGAGTACTCGTGACCTATTGTTTTTGGTGAAGATCGGTTAAGGGGAAGGGGTAGTTTACCTGCAACGTTTTTTTATCAAGCGTATTTTCTATGGCAAACGATAACTGCCGCAAATTCAAACAGAATCAAATAATTTTTTGCATACTTCCCTGAATTGTAGAGATCTCAAGGACTTTCGATTTTGGTGAAGATCGGTTAAGGGGAAAGGGTAGTTTACCTGCAACCTTTTACGTTTTAACAAGAGTAAAGTACTTGAAAATTTATTTAAACTTTTTCAAACAATGGTAACTGTTAAAAATAAAATAATTTTGTTGCCAAGCAATAAAATTAAAATTTTTTCATTTTAATGTACATCATGTATAAGAGAAAATATATCGCGCTTGGCAGGCAATATTAAGATTTAAATATAAATCTTAGAATATGGAAGTCATGTATGGTTCTCCATACCGATATTTGTCTATGGTAAACGATAACAGCCGCAAATTCAAACAGAATCAAATGATGTTTTGCATACAGCCCTGTATTGTAGAGTTCTCAATACCTATTGGTGTTTGTGAAGATCGGTTAAGGGAAAGGGGTAGTTTACCAGCAACGTTATAAAAGGGTATTTTCTATGGCAAACGATAAGAGCCGCAAATTCAAACAGAATCAAATAAGTTTTTGCATACAACCCTGATTTGTTGAGTACTAAAGACTTATTGTTTTTGGTGAAGATCGGTTAAGGGAAAGGGGTAGTTTACCTGCAACATTTTATGTTGTAACAAGAGAAATGTTTCCATGACGAACGATAACTGCCGCACATTCAAACAGAATCAAATATTTTTTTGCATGCATCCCTGAATTGTAGAGGACGGAAGGTCTATTGATTTTGGAGAAGATCGGTAAAAGAGAAAGGGGTAGTTTACCTGAAACATTTTATGATTTAACAAGAGTAAAGTACTTAACTTTTATAAATAAAGTATCCTGATAAGAAGCTCATAATAATCCACTGTAGAAACATAGATGAAATATCTATAAATGAAGAGGTTAGGTGAACGGGGTGGGGGTAATTTTCTATTATTAAAAATTATAGTTGAAGGTGGAGGGGAGAATTTTTTATATGTGTACTACGTTATCGGCAACAGAGAAGTAGTTCTTTGTTAAAATTGCTTCCCGGGCTCTTTAGCCGTAGTCCAATGTTTTCTGCAAAACCAGAGTTTTCGGCAGTGCTATCGACTGCCATCATCGGTGAAAATCGAGTGCGAAAACGTGAGGTGGTATACGTTAGTGACCACAGTACTGTGGTTAATGCTGAAGCAATAAGTAGAAAGACGTAGTTTCTATGGAAATATTTCATTTCGAATATGATTTTAAATATAAATCTTAGAACATGGAAGTCATGTATGGTTCTCCATACCGATATTTTCTATGGTAAACGATAACAACCGCAAATTCAAACAGAATCAAATGATGTTTTGCATACAGCCCTGTATTTTAGAGTTCTCAATACCTATTGGTGTTGGTGAAGATCGGTTAAGGGAAAGGGGTAGTTTACCTGCAACGTTTTATGTTTTAAAAGGGTATTTTCTATGGCAAACGATAAGAGCCGCAAATTCAAACAGAATCAAATACGTTTTTGCATACAGCCCTGTTTTGTTGAGTACTAAAGACCTATTGTTTTTGGTGAAGATCGGTTAAGGGAAACGGGTAGTTTACAAGACACGTTTTTTGTTTTATCAAGGGTATTTTATATGGCAAACGATAACAGCCGCAAATTCAAACAGAATCAAATAATATTTTGCATACAGCCTTGAAATGTAGAGTTCTCAAGACTTGTTGGTTTTGGTGAAGATCGGTTAAAGGAATAGGGTTGCTTACCAGCAACATTTTATGTTTTATCAAGGGTAATTTTTTTTATGACGAACGATAACTGCCGTAGATTAAAACAGAATCAACTACTCTTCTGCATACCTTTTTGAATTATACAGAACTCAAGGTCTGTTGATTTTGTTGAAGATCGGTTAAGGGAAAGGGGTAGTTTACCTGCAACGTTTTATGTTTTAACAAGGGTATTTTTTCTATGACGAACGATAACTACCGTAAATTCAAAGAGAATCAACTAATGTTTTGCATAAAGTCCTGAATTGTAGAGTTCTCAAGACTTATTGTTTTTGGTGAAGATCGGTTAATGGAATAGGGTAGTTTACCAGCAACGTTTTATGTTTTATCAAGGGTGTTTTCTATGGCAAACGATAACAGCTGCAAATTCAAACAGAATCAAATAATTGTTTGCATACAGGCCTGAATTGTAGAGTACCCAAGATCTGTCGTTTTTGGTGAAGATCGGTTAAGGGAAAGGGGTAGTTTACCAGCAACGGTTTTTTATCAAGGGTAATTTTTTTTCTATAGTAAACGGTAACAGCCGCAAATTCAAACAGAATCAAATGATGTTTTGCATACAGCCCTGTATTGTAGAGTTCTCAATACCTATTGGTGTTGGTGAAGATCGGTTAAAGGAATAGGGTAGTTTACCAGCAACATTTTATGTTTGAACAAGGGTAATTTTTTATATGACGAACGATAACTGCCGTAAATTCAAACAGAATTGGCTTGGTTTTTGCATACCTTTTTGAACTAAAGAGAACTCAAGGTCTGTTGATTTTCTTGAAGATCGGTTAAGGGAAGGGGTAGTTTATCAGCAACTTTTTATGTTTTAAAAAGGGTAATTTTTTTTTATGACGAACGATAACTGCCGAAAATTCAATGAGAATCAAATAAGTTTTTGCACCTTTTCCTGAGTTGCAGAGAGCTCAAGGTCTATTGATTTTGGTGAAGCTCAGTTAAGGGAAAGGGGTAGTTTACCTGCAACATTTTATGTTGTAACAAGAGAAATGTTTCCATGGCGAACGATAACTGCCGCACATTCAAACAGAATCAAATATTTTTTTGCATGCTTCCCTGAATTGTAGAGGACGGAAGGTCTGTTGATTTTGGAGAAGATCGGTTAAGAGAAAGGGGTAGTTTACCTGAAACATTTTATGATTTAACAAGAGTAAAGTACTTAATTTTTATAAATAAAGTATCCTGATAAGAAGCTCATAGTAATCCACTGTAGAAACGCAGATGAAATATCTATAAATGAAGAAGTTAGGTGAACGGGGTGGGGGTAATTTTCTATTATTAAAAATTATAGTTGAAGGTGGAGGGGAGAATTTTTTACATGTGTACTACGTTATCGGCAACAAAGAAGTAGTTTTTTGTTAAAATTGCTTCCCGGGCTCTTTAGCCGTAGTCCAATGTTTTCTACAAAACCAGACTTTTCGGTAGTGGCATCGACTGCCATCATCGGTGAAAATCGAGTGCGAAAACGTGAGGTGGTATACGTTAGTGACCACAGTACTGTGGTTAATGTTGAAGCAATAAGTAGAAAGAAGTATTTTCTGTGGAAATATTTCATTTCGAATATGATTTTAAATATAAATGTTAGAACATGGAAGTCATGTATGGTTCTCCATACCGATATTTTTTACTTCTCATGTTAACTCGTGGAGTGCATGTTTAGAGCCTACAATTTAAGTACATTGCGTTTTCAAGGCTAGGTGACGAGTTTAACGAGCTGATGCTTGTAGTTGATCAGCCAAGTTGTCTCTAAACCACAAAATGAAAAGGAATATGTTTGAAGAGTGTTTAGATTTACAATTAGACAAACGAAGGCATAGTTCGACGGATAGTGGATGCACCCGTTTCAACAGAGTAAGAAAGTAAGAAAAAAGTTTAATTTTTTACAGTCAACAATCTCTTATTTCAACGAACTAAGAACAAACCAAAAATAATATCACACCAAGAAAATCAGGAAAAAACAAAAATTAAAAAACCAAAACCAAGACAAACACTCATATGTATAATAACACTGGAAGGAAACATTCTCTAGTCTTACGTAGAGAAAAAAACACAGCTGAATATTTCGCTCTGCTTCACGGCAGAAAATTTGCTCTGTCTTGTGTTCCACATCTGCTGCCACACATTGATAATTGTGCTTGGGGCAGTTAGTTTCGCGTCATCAGGTCGTATGGCAATCGCATTTACTCGTGGGCTGTCCGCAGCGCGCCTGGCCAGGACACCAAAGAAAAGTAAAAGATGAACGCATGGCATTAGACGCCAGCCATTATCTGCTGTAATAATGGATCCACTGTTCCCGGATTGTCCAAGAGAGTTAGAAACTCAGTAAATCCGTACATATAACAAATTGCCTTTCACCTCGGTGCTCACAGAAACGAAGAGCCTGACACACCACACACCGTTCGGCAGTGTATACACTTGCCACTTTGAGTGGATGGCACCCTCGATGACAAACGCTCTATTTACTCCGACCTACTTCGACCCATCAGTGCCAACAATGGTATGGTCCTCGACGTAATCCTTCATGACTGATCTAGACAGGAGTTTCAGTTCGGTTGGGTGGCACGATTTCTTGCTTCTTCTGGCAACATCCAGCCGGCAGTTTGGTTTGCGAAGGAGCCAGGGAGAAACGTACGCTTGGACCATCGGCGCCTGGATGTTGTGTGGCGCCGGGATATTTCCAGCGCAGGGATGCCGGCTGGTCGGGTGAACGTAGAACTTCAGTCGTATACTCTAGCAATTCTGTTGTTTGTAAGCAACACGTGGTTTATGTGGCTCGATAGTGCTAAAATTTTAGCC
The DNA here is from genome assembly GCA_034769895.1 of Magicicada septendecula. Lineage (NCBI taxonomy): Eukaryota > Metazoa > Arthropoda > Insecta > Hemiptera > Cicadidae > Magicicada > Magicicada septendecula. The sequence goes on along the minus strand of CM068376.1, from coordinate 139,271,762 downwards.
ACATATCTCAGCAGTAACAGTTGACGTCGATGACGTAAGGGCGTGCCAGTTGCGTAGCTAGGCTTTTTGGCGCCCGGGACAAGGAGATCGTTGGCCGCCTCGCCTTCACAATTAAAAGGGGACAAAAGATCAAAAATGAAGCCCATCCAGTGAACAAAGTACTTAATAAGTGCAAATGTGTAGATTTTTGTATGACAGCACGTCCAGCAAACGTATTAAGAATACTTGTTAAGTGAAAATTAAGAAATTATATATTATATTATTACCGGTATTCAGTTTGTATACATTTATTAGCAACAAATGTGGACTATAAAAAATGTATAACATAAAAATGTTCTAATAAACATGAAAATTCCTTGTAGGTCTAAAGCGCATCGTAAAAACAATATCGTAAACAACATAAAGTTAAACATTAAAAGTAATAAAATAGGCCTATATCACTTACAGGTTAATGGTTCCGTCTTCTATTAATAAACACTTAACATTTATTTTTAATATTTAATAAATATTTAAAACGAGACATTTTAAAATGTAACTTTCCTGGTTGTAATTGCTGCAAAGTCGGTTATTAAATCACTGTAATCTAAAGACAAAGCAATGTCGTTTTCAGTTGAAAGTATCGCTAGATTTGGTAGCCTGTCTTGAGATATTGTTGATCGTAGGTACGATTTAATCACTTTAAGTTTACTAAACGATCTTTCACAAGAAGACACAGACACTGATGAAGTAAGAAAAACTTTTAAAGCTGTTGATAGTGTTTTGTAGGCTTCTAATCCCATTGAGGAAATGTATTATAGCAGTCACTGAGGTGTAAAGTCCAATTGTTCTCCGTTGACTTTTGCGCTTTTTAATAAAAGTATGACGTCTTTCAAATCACTGAAAAATTCATAACTGTTTAGGTCATGTGGATACAGTTTTGCAAGCACTGTGCACTTAATGTTGATTTGGGAAAGCTGTTCCTTAAAACGTAGGCCTATATACCCATCATCTATATACGCCTCAAATTTACAGAGGAACCCAAAGCGTTTTTCTAACTCTTTTATGTTAGAGAACGGCTTGAAATTTCAACTGACAGTTTGTCCAAAATTTCTGTTAGAGAAATTCAGAATCGTCTGCATACTCCCCTGGCATCGTGGGCTTACTTCTTATCTTTTTGTGATAGCCTACTGACACACCCATTCATTACTGACACACCTGCTCTGCCTTAGTAATGACATTGTCACACAGCTCATTCCTCCAAACTTTTAATTTGTCCGTTAGCGTCCAATTAGCTTGAATAAAGCTTATTTTTTTGGTGTGCAAGATTTTCTTGATTTTGTCCATAGAAGAAAGAATATCTGTCCAGAAAAAGAGCAAGGTCACAAAATTAAAGTTTTCTATCGCATTAATTATTAGTGCTGCATCTTCCATCGTATCAATTGTTCCAGTCGGTGTAGCCCTCAATTTCTACAGTGCAGCGATCACTTCATCCAGCTGAGTGGATATTGCATCTGCTTTTGAACTCCACCTGGTATCACAATGTCCGTTTAGAGTATTATTTACGAAGTCTTTAATAACACTCCATCTATGAGTGGAAGAGGAAAAGAAGGTGAATAGACGTTCTACTGTACCAAAAAATGTCACTGCCTAAACATTTACATATCACAGGGAACAAACAAAGCTAGTGGATTCAAATCTAATATTTTTTTCTAAACTCCTGAATGGATACCAGCGATTGTTGCTTGATTGTTCACACGCCTGACCTTTGCAATCGCTAAGATTCAATCCATCTCTCTCAAGTTTACGTGTAGTAGCTTCTGTGCTCCCCTCCGCTGTTTTCACTTCTAAAGGATTAAATCTAGGAAAGCTTCCTTGCTATCAACATAATTGCGTTTAAATTCAACAAATCTTATAATCTGAGACATTTATATTACATGCGCAGCATCTGGTGTTGTGTCAAATATAAACTTAATACTAAAGTACTTCGCCTTCTTACATGCTATAATAATATATTTACGCACTCTTTCTCCTGACAGGCTTATTATTTCATTTTGAGTAGTTGGTGAAAGATACGATATACACCAAGATTTACGAGAGACTGAATCCAAATGAGATCTCATGACAGGGTCAAATTTAGCCAAGTATTTTAACAAAGCCTGAAAGTTTCCAGGATTTGGATCGTTAGTAATTGACTCTCGATGTCCTTTCAGTGCCAGATTTTGTTGTGCAAGAGTTTGTACTATGACAATGACCCGTTCAAGGATTTATTTCTATGTCTTAGCTGCCTTACTCATTTGTTCCTGAAGTAGATTATCAATAATTCCCTCTTTGTTTAAAGGACATTCCAATTCCTTCCATTCCAAAAACGCAGAGCGATGAGCAAGACTATTTTCATGATCCTTCATACGGGGATATAATTTTCACCACGACAAAAACCCATTTTCACTATTAAAATTGTTACTTTTATAGTTTTTTTTTGTGGAAATAAAGTGCAACAAAAGCAAAATAGAGATTTTTAGTTGGAGAAAAACACGTCTAATTGCGATTTACCTTTTTGCCATTTTGCAAGGTTTTATCAAATCAATACTTGTTTAAGAATCGTCCAGCTTCATCTTCAGAAAAATGGCTGTCTTTGTACTCCAACTAACATGTTCATCTATTCACCGCTATATCTCGGAAGGACTGAGATATAAACCAGACAAGCTGGCCAAGCATAAACCAAACAAGCTGGCAGGTTATGTTTCTTTTATGAAAGGAATAGTCGTATCAAAGAAACAAGTTGTTTGTAGTTTTATAATCTGAAGACAATTTTTTCAAGTCTATGCTCACTTTGCCGCCCTCCTGGCTATGCCGCCCGGTGCGGCTGCCCCCTTGCCCCCCTCCCTTGGTACGCCTCTGAGGACGTCAGTCCTGCTTCACAATGTAAGCTTTGTTCAGGGTTAGTGCGGAACCCTACTGTGACGTAGCGCACCCCTGCGTTGTGAACAGGATCCAGCTTTTTTATTTTTCAACCACGACCTCCTGGCTGGAGTGTATACTGCGCATCAGTAATCCATTTTGGATAACTCCAGCGCGGTGTACAGGCGCAATAACACGTCTCTATCTGGTCCCCAGGTTATATGGGAGACGCACCTGATTTGCACCTCGCAGCCAAGTCGTCCACCGACCTACTTGTCTGTTGATTTCGGGCCTATAGTGCAACCGGTCACCGTTTATGGTTAACGTCGAGTCCGGGTGCCTTCCTCGCTTTCGACAGAATTTGACATATTTCATCTTTGTTTCCGACAAAGGAAAGCCTAGGTTGTTACCAACGTGCCTAAGTTGGTAAGGCGCCTTGAATTTTGCGCTTGACCACCCCGCTGCTTTGCCCGAGTAGAACAGTGTTCAAGCACTTCCCAACTGACATTTCTATATCCTCAAAAATCCCATTGATGACAGTAGTAAAAAAGCGTGCCGCTGCGGAACTCCATTTTCCAGATTGAGTGGAGCCGATAGTGATGTTCGACCCAAACACGGAAAGTCCTGTGTCTGAGAAAAGAGATAAATTTAGTCAAGTCACCTCTGAAACGCCAATCATGTAGATGTTGCATGATGTTATATCTCCACGTTTTGCCTAACGCTTTATTCAGATCGAATAATACTGCAACCATGTGTTTGACTTTGTTGAAACTGTTTTGAAATGCGTTTTCCAGATAAACGAATTGATCATTAGTAGAATGGTGTTTCCAATCCGACATTGGTGTGCGGTCATAAGGCAGTGTTTTTCGAGACACCAGGTGAGCCACCTATTTACCATTCTTCCTCAATTCTCTCCAATGTCTACCTAGGATATTCTCTCCTAGACAGCACGTCAACGATACTGGACGATAGTTTTCTGCTTTCAGAGGATCCTTTCCGGGCCTCAGTAGCGGGACGACGATCGCCTCCTCCCATGGTTTTGTGTACTCCCCTTGCGACAATAGGGAATTATAGAGTGCTAGTTGTGTAGCCACAGCTACATCCGGCAGTTGACGTATAATGTTGTAAGGAATATCGTTCGGTCCCGCCGCAGTATCGCCGGCAGTGAGGACAGTGGGCTGTAATTCCCTCAGCGTGAAAGGCACATTATAGCTCCTGTACCCTTCACATTCGAAGTAGAGATCGTGTTCAACTTCATCTTTCTTTGCGAGATAGTCTTAAACACTGATTTGGCAGCGCCAGAATTTCCCCCATCCCCCTTGAATGCGCGCCTGTTTCGGGGTGCGTATAAAGCTCTTCGTCGTTCGCGTTGTTATCAGCAGAAGGAAGTGGTCGCTCCCGTGAAGGTCTGGGACCACACACCACGACAGACGTGGAGCAAAACTCGGGCTACAGATGGAAAGATCGTTAGCCGATAAAGTTCCACTTCTAACGCTGAAATGTGTGCTCGCACCTGTGTTTAAAAAAGACAAGCTCGTTGTTCAGGAATAGATCCTCAGTTCTTAATCCAGGGCTGTTCATCCTAAGATAACCCCAAGTGGGACTACGGGGGGTGAAGTCCCCGACAAGGAGTAATGGAGATGATAGCTACCCGGCCAGATCCTTTAGATATGCTCGTTATTCATATTCTGGTAAGTACAGCCTAAGCAGCAAATCGTCACCTTCAGTTGCTCTAATAAACTGATTGCTACTGCTTGTAGAAGTTTAGCGAGCGGAATACTTCTAGCGGGATAAAAAATATAGCATCACCTCCCCTAGCTCTGATGTTTGGAATCACATCACAGTGAAAGGACTCATATCCCCTCATACTGAAAAGGTCTAGTGGCTTCAAATGTGTTTCCTGCAGGCACACACACATCGGTGTACGCCTGTCCAGTAGCACTTTCAGTTCCCAATAATGCGAAGTGCATCCGTTGATATTCCACTGAAGGATGTTCTCCATGCTGGATGTTGAAGAATCAGTCGCTACGGACCGTGCTTATTTCCTTGGCTTCCCTTTCGACCAGCCTTTCTCCTTCCTTTCTTGCAGATTACCGTGTTCCGCCAGGTCACCGAGATCGGTGATATCACTGACACAGACAATCGAGCTGAACTCCTATCTGAAGTTCATCTCCTGGTCGTCGGGGACAGGTCTTGTTCCCGGTTTTGGGGGGCGATGGACGGAAGTATCCCCTCTTCGTCTCGCCTCCACTGGAGGTGGCTGCAGGCGCAACCACAACGTTTATGCCTGCTCTTCTTGGCGGGCAAAGTAGGCCTATGGGTTTGCTAGTAGACCCGTCAACACTATACCTTCGCAGCGTTGGCGTGTCCGTCTCAGCAGCACTATCGTTATGACTTCTGGTTTTCCTATACACTTCAGAAAAGTATCCCTGGAGTTACCTGGTTACTGTAGGTAATATCTCTCTTATAAAAGGGACAGGGGCTGGTTATCCTGTTGATTTTACGGTCTGTGACTAAATACAACAACCTGCGTCCTGGGGCCTTAAGGCCATCGTTCGCGATTCACTAACGTAGAGCCATCCTCCCATTGGCACGATCGGTTCCACCGTGGTTTACGGTGTGTTTTCAAGCGATACACACAACCTTGTATAACTCATTTACCAGAGCCCTGTTAGCCAACTAAAGTGTAACAGCTGTTGCCCGCCTTCCACGAGGCTACGACGTTGTAGGCCCAGGCGTAGGGTTGGATTTTTGAGGTGGATTTTAATGATAATAATGATGATGATGATGATGATAATAATAATAATAACAATAATAGTATAATTATATAATATAATATAAAACGTAGTATAATAATAACAGTTATAATAATAGTAATTTAACATTTTTGTTGCCCAATAGCCGACAGTGATTCTTTTAAGTTTTCTATTTTGCTGTTTTATTACGAATATATTTTCGTTATAACGAATTTCTGTCACTCAAGTCTCACTCTAAAATATTTGAAGGCGCCACTGATTGTTGTTTACGCACTGGCGCAATTGAGGTGCTTCTTTTGTTCAACCTGTAATACGAAGCCAGACAGGTATTCGACCCGGTGTCCTTGTTTCATGGAAAATCGTAGTTTTGTAGAACTGATTAAGGCTACACAAGCGTGCGGCCGCATTTTTTTCACGTTGACTAGGCCCAAAAGCGCCGAGCGTCAATCCGTTTGTTTCAATAACTGTTTCTTGCCGAGTTCTACGCTTAACGGAACGAACACCCTAATACTTAAACCATATGTCAGAATTCATGCGATCTTCAGAAACTGATATTTATTTTAAAATGATATCGTTTTCTTAACGGAAACGACGTGTTAATTAAATTGGAAGCAGTTTTAGCATTGTCAGTGGGTAAGCTATTCTATGTTCGGCAACTGAAGTAATGTTCTTTCGACGTGTTTCTCTTCAGATGTGTTCTTCTAAACCACATTTCCATTTTTTTTGCTATCGAAATTCTAGAGCCGCAAATTATACACACGGGTTCCCCATTCGAATTTTCCTTTTTTGAATGAGGAACACATTTTATTTGTACCACATCGACAAACATCGCTTTGGCATTTTGTAATATTAGCGAAGTAAAAAATATAACAAATGAAAATAATAGAAACTGACACTAGTTTAATTTAAACACAAGAATCACAATATAATAAACACAATAAGCACTTGTCAATTGACTCTGTACGTGTGTGTATGCGTGTGCGCGCGCGCGCGTGTGTGTAAGATTATGTGTCAATTGATTCCTAATCTAGTTGACAGGTTCCTAAATCAGAATTACTAACTCTATTTAAGAATCTATAAATCCCGGACTTATCGAATCAGATCGGACGATAGAATGACACAAAAATTCCTCCCTCGGATGTTCCCCTTTTACATGGAAATTAGGATATGTTCGTGAAAATCCGAGAACCCTTGTTAAACGTGATGCAGCGGTACCATTCGATTACTGACAATCTTGCCCAGTGGCGTAACCAGCTCTCAGGAGGGAGGATGAGGTTTAGCCTGGAGTCTTTTTTCCCCAGACAAATGAGGAATCCTGGATTCCTCCCTTATATTGTGAGAAATATTCAGTTAGGTATAATTAATTTTTGGATATAAAAATGACAATTCAAATGTGTAAAACGGGTTTATATAAGCTGCGCGCGGCGTTCGAAAGAATTTGAAGGGCAATTTAGAACCTCCAAAATGTCTATGCAAGCTGCACGCCGTGCAACATTTTACTTTTTAAAACCAAAAATTTTTGTCTCCCCGTGGATCCATCATTACTGCAGTGCATCAGTCTTTTTGGGACAGTGCAGTAGGACATGCTCGATACTTCAATTTCTTACCTACAAAAATTCAAGAAGCATTAGTGTAAAACTCTGTACACTGACAATCTCATTTGATAACAACACCGTATTATCTCTAATGAAATATAAAGGAATAAGTTAATCATTTTAAAATGTGCGATTAAAATTTTCTGTAAACCTCCGATAATAATGTGCTTTTACAAATTTGTTATTATTTTGTTTTGATTTTTAACAGGTCTAAGCCAAAATTTAGTAAATTTTACATAAAGGGTTGAAAATCGTGATTCGATAATTTTGTTCGATTGATAATGAAAGTTAATTTCTAAATTTCGTAAAAGCAAATTTTTTCATTTTATTCCGTAAACCGAGCTCAGGGCAAAATAGGTACGAAAACCTATCAATTTAGTATAGGCCTAATTAAGTGTTCTTTAATGTTTTACGTAACACATCGAAAATCCGTTTAAAATTACTTTTGACCTGGCGGATTCCACATGACGCACGCTTTGATTTTATAATGCTGATGTATAGGCCTACAGTGAAAGGCAGAAACAGATGCTGTTGTCCTCAATGACAAACAATTGTTTGCATAGTGTAGTATCAAAAGTAGATTTTTATGTGTATTAACATAAAATCCTCGTTTAGACGGTAACGAGATAATAAATTATTAGAAGATTCCAGTATTTCTTTTTGGGTGCAAACTAATTGTAATTGTAAAAGTAATTTCAAACTAATTTCTTTAATAATGTCTTTAAATCATGTCGCGTAGCAGATCTGTTTGCCAGCCGAACTGACTAGAGCGCCGCATCAACGCAGAATTGATCGCGCTGTTTTAGTCCACGTATAAGCACTGTATCTTGCGTATAAGCACTGTATCTAAGCATAAAGTTTTTACATGTAGCTGGTTTTATGCCTAAGTAGCTGGATTTCGACATGTGTGGCTGGAAAAATAGAGTCGAGGTTGGCAAAGTTAAGAAATAAACTTGATGTCGAGAGTGACTTAATAGCCTATTGAAATTATCACACATTAAACCCAATATTGCAGAGCTAATTGTTCAAAAGCAGCTTCATTGTTCACATTAAACAATGTTTGACATCATTACTATTATAATTTTATAAGTTAAAACATTTTGGATTTTAATACATTTTAATAAAAATATAAGAGTTTATTTATCATATTTACTGTTTGTTTCATTTCATAACTCAGACGGGGTCCGTGAAATTTTTAATTTTTTGGAGGGGTCTGCGGAGTGAAAAGTTTGGGAACCACTGTGGTAAGGTACAACTAGGCCTACAATTTAAAGTACAGTAATTTTAGAGTAAAACCATGAACCTAATAACGTGTTATTAATTTTGTGTCATATTCACAATCACAAAACCATTCTACAATCGCAAGAAAACGGAAAAAACTTTTGTTTGATGTGACCATTGTGGAGGACCCCCCCCCCCCGCGGGGATCCAGGCCTGAACCAGGTCAACTGCTTTTCTAGTATTTGGTATGCAAGGTAGATTTGAATAGACACTGAAACACCTAAAATAATATGTTGTGCTTTGAAATTGTTTTTTTTTTAACTCCAAGATAAAGAAATTGATAATGGGATATATTCTGAACTAATATTCAACTGAATTAACAAAGCCAAATCGATTGAATCACTGGAGAAACGGAGGGGGGGATTACTCGCTTTACTTGTCACCCATATATTTCTGGGAGTCTTAAATTAATGTCAATATCACATGCAACTGCTTTAATGTAGTTAACATTGACTTATATTTTCCTTCAACTTTAGTTCAGATAAGTATATCACTGACAGCAAAATAAGCTCTTTTATGCCTGTGTCCTGTGTCTTGCTTACGCAGTGGTACAGTGGTGAGTGTAAGCGAAAACAGATGAGACACTAATACAATGCTTAAAGTGATCCGTTGTAACCAGTTTGCTTCACAACTGTCTTTCTAAGCTGAAATAATGTGAGGAAGTTCAATTACGAAATGGAGTAATTTTATGAACTCTCTTACCGCATCATACTGTGCATTAATCACACATAAACTTTTTACGGTTTAGATTTTTGGTTGTAATTCTGATTTTTCAATAACTTTGTTTAATAAGGTATGCCTCTTGGGGGTGATGAAAAAAATATAGTATTTCTCAGTCACAACATGACAGTTGCTGATCCCCTGACTTCACAGCCCTGGGACACTGCCAGATTTACAAAAGAGGAAGCTTGATAAGCCTCCCAGGCAATTTACAATACACAACTACCTCGTTTAGAATGGTTTAGAATCACATACGCATCCAAGAAGCTGCTCGTTTTTACAACAACAAAAAAGAGGTACAGGCTATCGCTGGAATATGTATGCACATTACAAAAAAAAAACGTAAAAACAGAGTTTTAGATAACGTTTTAGTAATTTACATTTCGTCAGCCTTAGACTACTTAAAATGGACTATATTTATAACACGACACGACTCGTGTTTATATTTAGAACACGAGTAATTGACTTATCGATTTTAGAAATAAAGCTTTATAGTTTTATTTAATGTTATAGTTAATATTTTAGCATACACAGTTGTTGCTGTTAGAAATATATTTATTACAAATTGCATAAAATCTACAGACTGCATTAGAAATTATAGATTTTCTATATGTTCAGTATTTTAAAAAAAATTTTATTTATTTATTTTTTTATTTAGGTTGTGTACAGATCATAATAATACAATTTTATTCAATCCATTTTAAAACTGTAAAGAGCTTAATCAATTCCAGCTGGCGTGTAAGCACTTCTAGTCTGTTATTCTTGTCATGCCATTGAATTTTCATGTAGTAGAATAATCTTCCTTTGTTGGTGCTGTGAGACGGTGTCGCGAAAAAATAATTAGGTATACATAATTTTGAATTTCATTCCAATACACTGTTTTTTACTGTCAAAAGTAAAAAAAATCTAATAATTTTTCGTGAGTAGTTTTTTCTTTCGCGTTTTCATTTTTTTTCATTCTCATCATTACAACAGAACTCTTACTTAGAAATATTTAATATACTCTGGATCATGCGCGAATCCACGGAAGGTGGAAATTTCTCCTCCCAAACAGTCACTTCAGATGAAAGTTTTTCGTCGTGTGTGATTGTGAATTTGATAAAAAATTCATATCACGTTATGTAGGTTCATGGTTTCACTCTAAAATTACTCTAAATTGTAAGTGTACCTTGTCAGCATTTGATACACCTTAATTTTTATTTGATAGATTCCATAGAAACAGGAATGTGTGTTACATAGTAGTATGTATTTTAAACTGTAAGTGAATATTATAAAAACAACAACTAACTGACAAACACAGATATAATTTTATGCTTGTACGTCAATTTACTTATCGTGTTGATAATAACAAATTGTATTTATATATTCACGCATTCCTGTCATTTATATTTCAGACCTTTAAAGAATGGCCCGACTTTTCATAATCCCCCCTCCTGATACGAAGGTCAGTATCAGGACCAAAAACGGTGGATTGCTCGGCAAGATTGTGGATGATAATAATTCGTTTACTGATATCTGATAACGTAAAATTTGACTTTTCTGTTTCACCTTGTTTCAGCGTCAAAGTGTTCGGTGTAGGGCGACTGTACTAGATCTACATCGTTTTCCGAATAATTCTTCAGACTCCACATTGAAATCTTCTATAATGTCATCATGTTGAACGTCGTTTAGGGATTCACCTTCCATAAATTGAAGCAAAAACACATCAACAAAATAATTACGTTCCTTACTTATTGTTTTACTTAAGTGCATAGGAAAATTAAAATACTCCAAAACATAATTAATACAATATGACAATTTAAAATATTGATAGTGCAACAGCCCCTTAATTATATTTGTAAATAATTAAGGAATTTTTTGCATTATCAAATTTTAAATAGTAATACTGTATTATGTTTTGGAGTATTTTAACTTTGTCTATGTATTTAAGTAGAACAATAAGTAAGGAATGTAATTGTTTTGCTGACATAAAACAAACTGTCTCAACTCCCTCACATACACACGCTCACACGCGCACGCGCACACACTAACACATTCACTCAATTAATTGATCTTGTTGTGTTTGATATTTTCTCTTGTATCCGTGCACATGTCCTGATGACGACAATAAATACTGTCGACAGGTCGACGCAAATAATGTAAAAATTTGTGTTATACTCATTGACCGATCTTCGCTGAACCTTCCATCGTAAAAAATTAGTTTCGTATGTTTTCAGTATTAATGATTCTGTTATTCATAGTATGTGTACACTGCAGGCAGGTTTTATTAAGAAATAAACGAAAACGATGATGACTTGGTAACTAGAGATATGAGGTACCGCGGATAACCAGGGTTTACTTCACTTATGACTCCTGCACAGTTGTAAAGACTACGCTAGCCAATCTGTAAGTAGGGTGTAAATGATTCTGAGTAAGAATTTTCTTCTCTTCAACAAAGTTATATCTCGAATAACCAAAAATATTCGCTGTGTATAGGCCTACATAATTCTGTATAGTGTTTTGGCTCTATAAACTAGGGTTGGCATCCTCCGAGGTTTTCCCGGACACTTCATCTTTTTTATATGACAGGCGAATATCTGTGAGTAAAATCCGGAATTTTATCAGTCTTTAGAAAACCGTTGGTAACGCTGATTTTGAGAAGCAACTTAGCTGAGATTTTTAGCTAGATAAGGTACCAATTACACATAGACTATTCAGTTTTATCTCTTTATTAGGTTGTGATTGCTTTTAAATCAGAAAACTGAAAGATCTTAACAGTGTGGGAAAGTATGAACGCACAAGAAAAGTGCGGTTTTCTTCTTACAAAAGGCAAGTATAAATGTTAATTAAAAACAAAGAAAATAAATTGTGCATTTTTAATTTTCAATTTATTTTTCCAATTGCTGTTCTTTTTTTTGCATATAGGCCAAACTGTTGTATGTTTTACTAAAATATCGTTACCGTCAAGGAAATAACGTTATTTGTTATTTTGTAATGATTTAGACTAGCGTATTGTAAATTAAAATTGTACTTTATAGACTGAATATTGGCCATGTTTTTTAAACCTAAAAGTTATTTTGAACACTATTTTTTCGAAAACAGTGATATGAAGAACATGGTAATGACCTCTAAAATGTGTCGGAATTGTCCTAGTTTTTGAACCCGATTGTTAAACGAATTCGTTTTAACAGATAACAACCCTATATAAACCGCATGTTGTTCTTCATAATGGCTGTCATTCGTTTGTGAATCGACTGCAAAGTGTTTATCAGGTCGTTTATGTATACGATTGATAAGAAAAATTAACAAAGGAAATTTATCGTCATTAAAGAACTGTGCACTGAGGTGCACCCTGCAATCATATTCCTTCTCCTAAAGTACAGCAGTATTTCATAAAACGCGAAATTTGTTTGGGATTTCTGCCTTCCTTATGCGAACTACAACATTTCAAATACATAAAACAGAATCGCATTTCCCTATGGACCGACGGGGATCTCGATAGGGACGGAGTCCTCACATTCCGTTTGTAAAATTAACCGCTTGTATGGTTTACCACTAAGAGACAGAAAAAATAAACACAAATCCATGTTTCATTGATAAAAATGTATGAAAAAATTTCTTAGGACGTCTTTTTTCATCTGCGTGCCGGTTTCAGAAATAACAAAACCGTACGTTCTGTCCTCACATTACGTGATAACCTTAGAGGCTTAATAACGCCTTAATTGGCTAATATTAAATTACGGTCAGAATTATATGTTCGCATCATGAATACATTTGAATTTCTTGAAGAATTGATTAAGCTTGAAGGGAACCAATTGACTTTCATATAATACTTTTACGGAAATGACATACGGTGATTAGAATTATCTGAAATTTGCCTTCATTTCATTGTTTTAGTTAAAAGAAGAAAACACCACTGCAATTCGGAGCCCTTTCATAAATTTAAATACGAGGATTTCTGTGACGAAGCTGATGATGAAAGAAGTTGAATGTACTGAAGAGGGTGAAGAAACTGACAAAGTCGAAAGTCAGTTAGAAAAATGTTATGATAGAAATCATCTTACGAAACAATTGAATTTAAGAAAGGTCTGCCGTCATGTGCCTGTGATAGAATAAGCGACGATGACGATTGGATTGGCGAAAGTGTATGCGACCACAACTTAGTAAACATGGAAGTAATAATTCTGTACCCTGTAAATTTTCCTAATATTACTGAAGACAATGCTTACAGAGATCTTGGTAGACAATGAGAACTACTGTTGCGGAATGTAGACGGATCAAAAAAAAGTCTAAGAATTTATGGTGTTTTGGAATAAAGGTTTTGAGGTGAAAAATGCTGTAGGGTATTCACAAATAAACAACAGTTAAAAAGTGCAATATTAGTTAAAGTTATATTGCACTTCCCTCATTTAACAGCAGCAGCTGAAAAAATATTTTCTCCAGTAAGAATTAAGTAAGAAATTATCTACCAACTCCCTTGACGAATGGACTCTTCCTAATAAAATAAAATAACACGAACTCTTTCTATAAAAATATTTAATAAACGTTTTTAGTGTTTTTCTTCCGTGTATGAGGACCGTCGTATAAATGTAAATAGCACGTTAAACAACTGTTAAATTATTGATACGTTATTTTGAACACTAAAGTGGAACTAAAATTAAACGGTATTAATATAGGCTATAGTACTTATACCAATTACAATTCGGATTTCTATTATGGTGATGGACAACTACAGATCTTCGTCTCTTAGATTCTACAGAGACATGAGACATTATTCTATTCATATTTTTCTTACATGTGTTAGTTCAGTGGCCTTACATTGAGTTAGTCCGTTAGAAGGTAGTAATACCGTAAAATGTAAAATTCTCCAAATACATTGAAACGACAACGAATAAAAATGCAGGTTTTTTTTTTTAGGTCTAGTACTACTTTCTTGCATAACTTGAGTGGTCACGCTATTTATGACGGCGTGGTTCTGATAGTTCTATCAGCTCATCCGTCCGGTTGTGGCAATATCACATTACACGCATTGTGGCGTCAAAGCACTGTGTACTAGTAGTCTTCGCCTGGATCTATTGTGTCCGGCATAATAATCCTACGAATCTCCAATCTTCTATTTCGGTCAGTGACTATCCTGATGTAGGACGAAAAAGGACGTTCCAGTGAACGTGCGTTTCACACCTCGTCCGAGAGGCCCAACTTTTTCTTTCGACCAAAGAGCTCTTCCCACCTCCTTGGCACGTGTCTATGGCGATGCCAAGATGTTTCAGATTCATGGGCTTTTTTTTTTTTTTTTTTTTTTTTTTTTTTTTTTTTTTTTCTGAATATTGAACTTAGAAAGCGTTCATCTAATAAGCTAACGAAATCAGCACATATCACTTTCACAAAGTGTATGTATAAATAACAAATCTATCCCGGCAGTCGGTAGGCATCCACCTAGGTAAACAGTTTGAAGAGGAAACAACTTGGCTCTTGTTCTACTATCAATTAGAAATAAGCTGCTGGTTTACAGTACTGTCTTCAAGCCTATGTAGGGCTTACAGCTTTGGGGAACTGCTTCCAAATCCAACATCACCATTATCGAAAGATTTCAAACCGAGGTGCTGCGTGTCGTATGCGTTGCCCCATGGCTCGATAGCAACGAAGATATCTAAGTGCCTGCAGTATAAGAAAAAACATTGCGTAGTTTAGTGAAAACTTCGTGAAAGTGCTAAAAGCACAAACTAATCCTCTATAATCCTCTAGCGATAAATCTGCTAGCTAGACATTAGTGCAGACATTGCCGCTGTACTTACTAAGCATTTGAATGTACTTTATATAACAGATCACTGTTAAGTCTCCGTAGAGAAAACTAGTCACTGGATTAGTTGTCTTCATGTCATGTATTCAGTTATAAATTATGCTTATTTTTTGTTAAACGTATTGTATAAATAAAAACTGTAAAATCTGTAATACGTTTTCGAAATCAACATGTCAGAACGTGAACGCTTATGACACAGGATTGGCAGAATTGACGAGAGGGGTTATAAATGGACATTCCTTTGCGTTAAGGAAACCGGGAGGTTCTGTATTATTGTTAAACTTCTTAAAATTCAAGATGATGTTAAAACATAAAAGAAAAAAAATTATCGGACAAGATGTTTAAGTACGCTGAACAGAATGACACATAGAAAGCATGAATAAGTGAATTGCAGTAGCGAGGAATGAAATGTTGGTTTTGGGTTGAGTGACAAAGGAACAACAGTCGTGTCACAGGTATGCTACACTATGCACCCACCGCACTTCTTGAAAACGGTACGCCTAGAACAAGCAGAGACGTTATTTTCAACGATCTATACTATCGCGCTTGTGTGGAGTGGAGGACACAACTGGGGGTTGCGCGGGTCGCGAGTAGTGCAGTGTCCCGAGTCTCAGAAAGGACTCCTGCCACTGGGTCTGGTTGAGTTCTTTTTATACTTTTATCTAGTTATGGGGGGGGGTCTGAAACGACCTGCGATTGGTGGATTATACCACCGGGACTAGCAAACGAGGTCGCTTCCAGGACTCACCTGGTCGCGGGGTGTATTTACCAAGTCCGGCAATGAGGGAATTGTGGGTCACTCTGTCGGAACGAACATAGAATCGTCGCGCCAGGCGTCTCACGGTGTCATCAAGAGAGCGGACACCGAGTCCTCTCCTCAAAAGACGAGAAGAGTACCTCCGGGGGACTTTGCACGCGAGCTTCAGTCCCCGGTCGAGTACGCGCTGGAGCGTGATTCTATGACCACGAGCCAGGTATCCCCAAACAGGACAGGCGTAGGTAATCACGGGCAACACGTACGTGTTGACTATGAGCTTACCTAGCCGGGGTGTCATTGCCGGATTAGAAAGCACGGGCCAGAGTCTACTGAGTTGCGCCGAAGCGCGTTGTCTGATGTAGTTTGTATGGGTTCGCCAGGTGAGTCGGGAATCCACGTGGAGCCCGAGGTACTTGACGCTGTTGGTCCAGGGCACCTCGACGGGGCCTACTTTAAGCGGCCGAGGCCGCTTACGTTTGCGCGAGAATATTACCGCGGCGCTCTTGGAAGCGTTAACGGCAACTCTCCAGTCATCGGTCCACCCGACATACGCGTCGAGTTGGCGCTGGAGCTTAACTGCCGCATAACTCGCGTTCGGCTCTGAGGCAAAAGCCGCAGTGTCGTCCGCGAACAGCGACAATTTCACTCCAGGAACTCGGGGCGTGTCGTTGACAAACAACGAGAACAGGAGAGGCCCAAGGACACTTCCCTGAGGGACGCCAGCGGTAATACGCCTCTCCGAAGAGAGAGCGTGGTCTACTCTCACTCGAAAGCTACGGTCTCGCAGAAAGCTGCCGATCAAGTGAACGTAGCAGTCTGGGAGAAGGACTTCCGTGAGTTTGTACAAAGGCTTTCTCTACGTCTAGGAAGATCGCAGCCGTCTGTTTGCCCTGGCAGCCAGCCTCGGTTATGCATTCCACGAGTCTCATCAGCTGATGAGTCGAGGAGTGCAGCTCACGAAAGCCGAACTGTTCGGGGATCAGCACGTCTAGTCTTTCTAGATGGTCGCGGATCCTACGCTGGATCAGACGCTCAAAAACCTTGGACGTCGCGGACAAGAGGCTGATGGGCCTGAGGTTTTCCACTCGAGAAGAATTCTTTCCCGGCTTAGGTATCACGATGACGGTAGCCGTTTTCCATTTCACCGGAAAATAGGCCAGTCTGAGGCATGAATTGAACAGGTCAGTGAGGAACTGGGTTCCTCGCACCGGAAGGCGATGGAGGGCGGAATCATGACTCCGTCTGGGCCAGGCGCCTTCCGGGGCTTGAGCTGAACAATCCTCTCAGAGACCTCCTCCGGGGAGATGGGCTTCGGCTGGACTGTGATATCTGCCGATAGAAAGCGCTCTACCTCGCGGCAGATTTGCTCAGTGAAGGCCGGGTTCTTGGATGGGTTGGGAGCGAACTGACGCTCTAAACTGTCAGCCAAGAACTCTGCCTTTTCGAGGGGGCGGCCAAGGGGTTGACCGCCGGGTCCGGCCAGTGCGGGGAGAGGCGCGCGTTTGCGCTTTCCCGTTAGGGCACTGGGAATCCGCCAGACATTACGGTCCTCGGCAGGGCCATCCATCTGTGTAACAGCTAGCTCCCAGTTGGGTCTACGGAACGCCAGCATGTCGCGACGCAACTTGCCGGACGCTCTGTTGAACGCAGCCTTGTCAGCCGGGTCACGAGTCCTCTGCCAGCGTCTCCGGAGGCGATTCCTCTCGCAAGCGAGCTGAGACACCTCTTCGGGGATCCGCTGATAGTCGGGCGTGAGCCCCGGCTTCATCCGGGAGGACACGTCTACCGCCGAGACTACAGCTGTGTCCAATAAGGCAACTGCCTCGTCGACATGCTGGGTAGTGTCGAGCGGGATATGCTCTGGTAGGCGGCGACTGAACGCCGGGCCAAAGCGGTCCCACTCGATTACCCGCCGCTCGTCGCGGACGGTGGCGTGCTGGGTAGCTATATGCACACTGATAGGGCAATGGTCCGAGGACAGTTCCGAAATGACGGAGACGTGGACCGGGCAATAACGCCCCTGACCGCGGCAATGTCCAGTACGTCAGGGCGGGAGTTAGCCCTCGAGGGATAGTATGTAGGCCCGGTAGGACCCATGACTGTGACCCGAGCCGCATCAGCATACCTGCGTAAGCGGGTCCCGTTTGGGTTCGCCAAGCGGCTCCCCCAATCGGGGTGCTTACAGTTCAGGTCGCCCGCCAGGACTACCCTCCTGTGTGCTCCAAAGACGGCCTCCAGATCGTTCGACAGGAGCTCCGTTTGTGGAGGCTTGTAAGCGGAAACCACGAGTAGACCGCCGAGAGCACCATGGAGCTCGACCGCGGTGCACTCGAGGTTCCGCCGCTGAGGCAGGACAACGCGGTGACGGCGAAGACTCGCCTTCACCGCGATGGCTGTGCCCCCTCCTGCGCGACCCGACCGGTCGTCCCGGTGGCACACGTAGTTGGGTAGTCGGAAACGACGATGCGGGGTCAGGTGCGTCTCGCCAAGAAGAAGCACGTCGGGCTTGTGACGGGCAACGAATTCTAAGAGCTCAGAATGCCGGGAAGCGAGGCCGTTGGCGTTCCACGCCACGAGCTCGAGGTCTCGCTTGAGGGATTGCCGTGGTTGTCCGTTCATAACAGACCTGTAACACGGCAGGCTTCCACCAAGAGGAGGAACTTATCTTGGGGCGAGGCTGTTGCCAAGCGTTCCTTGATTTTAAGGAAAGTATGGGCTACTTTCTGCAAGTCGTAGCTTGCCAGAAAGTCTGATACGACGGCGAGATCATCGGAAGATGAGGCCGGGGGAGAACGCTTGGCGGCAGCTGCATAGCTGCGGCGGGGCGAGACGGTGGAAGCCTTGGGGCAGGTACTGGAGCGGGTGGCCGCTCTGGCTTTTGGTGGACGGGCTTGGGTCCAGTGGCAGGTGGTTTAGGCTGGCCCGTGTTCTTGGCCTGAGTCCTAACTTTCTTGCCCGATCTGGGGAATCTAGGCTTGGGTGGCGGCGGCAATGGAGGATCAATTTCCTCATCGTCCGGCAGCGGGACTTGGGTATAATGGGGGACTTCGCGTTCCGGTTCCGGGGGCGCGATGGTTGGTTTGGCCTTTGGAGCTTCGCTCGGGCTCACTGCACTGCTGGGTTTCGGAACCGGAGCAGACCTAGGGGCTGGTTTCCGGACCACAGGTTCAGCGGCTTTGGCCGGTTTTACTGGTTGGCTAGCAACATGTCGAGGCTTAGGCTGGACGGGTTTCTTAAGCTTGTCCAGCTGCTCGCTATAGACTGGGCAGCGCCTGTTATTAGCAGCATGGGCGCCGCCACAGTTGATGCAATATCGGTGGTTGGCAGGGACAGCGCAGGCCTGCGTCAAGTGGTCATTTCCACAGCGGACGCAGGTCGGCGCGTTCCGACAACCGAAGCTGCTGTGGCCGAACCGCTGGCACCTGTGGCACTGGGAAAGTCGCCCGGTCTGGCGGCAGGGCTCTACGCTCACGCAGAGCCCGAAAAGCCGTTTTAAATCTAACAAGGCCTGGGAGGAGTCGCCCTTCTCTACCAGGAGTCTGATTAGCGGGAGTGGTCGACGCGAGCCATAAGTAGTGTACAGCCGTGAGGCTCCCACAACCTTATAGCCCGCGTCGCGCAGTTCGTCTAGGACGACCTGCGGATCCGCCTGTATGTCCAGGCCCCGAAGGACGAGGGCTACAGGCTTAGTGCGGTTCAGTGTATAGGTATGAAACTGGAACGATTCACGTTCCAGCCACTGGACAACTCCGAAGTGCTCGGATGCGCTGCGGCAGGTAACGCGCACAGTATCGCTCGCAAGGAGCTTGACAGATGCGTTATCTGCCAGCGCAACCACCTTACGGAGTCGGCGAACAAAGCCGATTACATCCCTGACGTTCGTAACGAACACCGGCGGGATCCTTCCTTCGGAGGTGCGACTAGGCGCAACCTCAGCGGAGGCTTGGAATGCCGCCGAGTCCGTGGCCGAACTCAAGGAGGTCAGGGAGGGAGACTTTCTCGGCTTGCCACCGTGCCCTACTACCACCCAGTCGGTGGAAGCCGAGGTCTCCATGGCTGGGGAGTCAGACTCCGGCAGAGGTACAGGGCTGCTTGGCCTACTGGCGGCCGTGCAGCCGGAAGGTCCGGCCTTTGTGGGCTTGGTCGGCCCTAATAAGGACCGATTATTGGGACGAGCTTGCGCGGGTTCAGCAGGGCTTCCCGCGCGAGTCGTAGGGTTCCCGACTGGCCCAAGTGGCCGGCCGGGGGGCTCGTTGCTGCCGCACAGTGCTTTAGGGACACTAGCAGCTGGGCTAATGCCGACTAACTCGGCTCTTTGTCCAGCGGGTACCCGTGGGCCGAACTGCGACACCGTCACAGTGGCGGCGCAACCCGCATCTCTATTAGTGAGTCCTACTCTCGGACTCCCCGGGTTTCGCTGGACAGCGCTACCTACAAGACTTACCGGCACTGTGCGGCAGGTCCCAGTTGTGTTCTTGTTGTCATCGTCTTGCTGGCAAGGCGGCTGGTCCACTTCCATCGCAGCTTGGTGTTGTCGCTGGCGATGTGGCGAGTGCTTGTCTTTCCCCGGCGGCTTCTTCGTAACCGCCTCCGTTGGTTGCTGCGAAAGCCTCTTCATGGCAGTAGCGTAGAGGACGAGGCGTTCCTCCTGCGTTGTACTGATGCTGTTGTTGTATCCACTTCGAGAGCAAGCAGTCGAATGCCTCTCAATTCTGTCACCTGTGTGGAGTGGAGGTAGCATGTAGCATGTAGCATCATAGTAGCGGGGCGTCTTTGCACCCGGTGCATGACTGCAGCATCTGGGTCGAGCCCAATGGCTGCCTGTGGATACACTTAGTCCTGGTTCATTCGACTGGTGCCTAAAAACAGGAATGGACAACCGCCAACCAGTTAACTGAGAAGGCGGGGGAGAAAGGTTTTCAATTTTTAATTTATTTTAAAAATATCAGCAATCAGTGGGCACTGCCGCAAGGACGGGTTCAGGTGACAGATGTCGCCCGTTCCCAGTCCCGCGTGCAGACGCCGTGAGGCGTCGGTCGCTCCCCGCGAGGCAGAGAACCTCCGTGCCAGTGGTAGCGCGTAGCAGCAGCATTCAGCGCGGTCGGCATACTAGGAAGGGAGGAAGGAAACAGCTTTACAGGTAAATTCTGGGGCATGGGCAGATAGTGAATATACAAGTTAAGGGAGGTTTAAGTTTACTTAAACTTATGGCGGGTCATCGAGAATCGCCCGGGGGCGTTTGACCCGGACAGGGGGAGGTGGTTGCGTGGTGCTGATGGTCCTGAGGTAAGGGAAGGAAGAGGTCTCAGCTGCGGCAAAGAGAGTCGCAGCTAATGACCAGACAAAGGCTGAGAGAGCAGGAACTCGTAGACCTCCTCGAATTACACTGTTTCTAACAAACCAAGGAGATCCCGACAAGGAACGGAGGGTTCTGGATTGGAAACTTTCCAGCCTACGCCTGTTGGTGGCGGAGGCAAGTGACCACCATACAGGTGCCGCATAGGTCAATACAGACCGGAGAAACAACAGATAGAGGGTAACTTTCGTGCGCAGCGCCAGGGGGCTGCGGCACGCGAGGTATGGGTAAAGTTTGGCTCGAACGCCGCGAGCCTTGGCAAGGGTTTCCGTCACGTGGGCGTTGAAGCAAAGGCGACGATCTAGCCGAACGCCTAGATACTTCACCGACTCTTTATAGGCGATAGGCCTCCCTTCCAGGGAGAGGGGCTGGCATCGGGAGATGGACTTACGAGTGAAACAGATCGCCTCGGATTTCTCCGTATTGATCGTCACCCGCCATTTCCGTAGCCAGTCCGGAAGCTGGTCCAACTGACGCTGCAACTGTGTACTCGCAAAACGCGGGGACACAGAGCTGTAATGATACATTGCATCGTCAGCGAACAAAGACAACGTGACTCCGGGCAAAACAGGCAGGTCGTTCGTGTACACGAGGTACAGAACGGGGCCGAGGACAGATCCCTGAGGTACGCCGGCGGCGACAGGACGAACTCCAGAGCAGGTTCCGTCGACGCTCACCCTGAAGGTTCGGTCGCTGAGATACGACCGGAGGAAAAACACTATGGACGATGGTAAGGGGGAGTTAGCGAGTTTGAAGAGAAGACCTTCGTGCCAGACTTTGTCGAAGGCCTATCTCACGTCCAGCAGTGCGGCGGCCGTAGCCGCTCGCCTGTTGGTGGCGTCAGAGAGTTGCGTTACCACGCGGACTAGTTGAAGCGTGGTCGAGTGCTCTCTGCGAAACCCGAACTGTTCGTTGCGGATAAAATTATCCAACAACGGCGAGATGCGGGCCAGCAGGAGCCGCTCGAACACCTTCGAGATAACTGGCAAGAGAGATATTGGCCGATAGCTTTCAGGAAGCATGCGCGGCTTGCGGGGTTTAGGAATCATAACGATGTTGGCATTTTTCCACAGGCGGGGAAAGTACTGTAGCCGGAGACAAGAGTTGAACAGCTCGAGAACGAGGTCAACGCCTGAGGCCGGGAGATATTGTAATGCAGCGGCCCCGATCCGGTCAGGACCGGGGGCGCGACGGCGGTTTAGTCGACAGACAGACGAAACGAGTTCGTCTCTGTCGAACGGGAGGTCTGGGCCAGCGGGAGGGCGAGAAAAATAGCCAGATAGGAAGTCCCGGACGTCTGCCGAGTGGGCAGGGTCCGAAACGCCTCGATGAACGGTAAATTGCGACTCCATGCAGTCGGCGAAGACCTCAGCCTTGCCTTCTGATGAAGACACAACCCCGTTCGGGGTTTCCAGCGGGTTGCGAGTTCTCTTCTCGCGGGTCAGTCTACTCACCGCTCTCCAGACGGAGGCGTGGTCGACTTCAAGAGACTCAAGGTATGAGTCCCATCGATCAGAGTTTACGTCCCGCAGTAGCTGCTGAACGTAAATTGACTGTTGTTGAAATCGTCGCTTAACGACTGGGTCTCGGGTTCTTTGCCATCTGCGGCGGAGCGTGGAGTGGAGGTGCAGAGCAAACGGTCTATATACCTGCTATCCCCACCATCTGGCTGTCCACTGCAACAAGTGTGCATACTGCATATCATAGTGTCACAATTACGCACCCATGCAATTACGTGTGTTTTGCTTCGACATACTACTTCTTGTTCTGTGATCTCACTAAAAATATATTTTCAGTAGACTGTTAAAATATTTAACCAACATGCCCGTCCATTGTGCAGCCTACAATTGTACGAAGAGACATCAGAAAAGCAGCGAAGAATCTTTTAACTTTAGAAGAGGAAGATATTTCAGAGACTTGTAACTTTGAAAAGGTGCTTTGTGACTTGATAGGGAATCAGAGTTCTACATATTACAAAGATAATATTTTATTTTATATAAGTGGATTTATTGTAAGAAAAACTGACAGCAAAATCAAGTGTTTGGAATGCAGTAACGTACTGTTGGCCGACGTTTCAGATATTAGTGCGTACACTCACTTTACAAATTTTATTTCAAAGGGCAAACTGGTGAGGGCATCTCATGATGTTCTAAAACTGATTAAATACATGTATAATTTATATTTGTCTAATAACAACAAAGAAGTAAATACTTATAATTTATTAGCACAAACTAGTCGCCAGTTCACAGGTTCTGTGTTTAAAAATCATAAATTTTGTAGTGACTTTGCAGACAGTCATGAAATTAAACTCATTAAACTTATAGGTCAAATGTTTTTTAAAGTTATATGTCATGCTTCTGCCAAAGAAAAAACTTTGGCAGCAAATATTTCTAAATTAGGTGTTCGTCAAAAGTATAATAAGCTCGTTCTTTTTTGCAATATGTAACTGAGAAAGAAACATGTTAATCGCGTGTTTTTCTTATAAATGGAATTTTCCGATAATTTAAGAATTCTTTATAATAAATGCTCAAAATAGACGATATGAATATGACAGTTACCGGCATATGTAGGCCCATCATATGTATCACAAAAGCGAATTAGAATCCCTATTGCATTGTTAAAAAGATCAGACAGATTACATACGCAGCGCACAATTTGAGAATTCACTTTTAAATATTAGTTTGTCCAAATAATTTTGTAGATAATCTAGCATCAGCGCATTTAGTTGGAAGTTTATTTAATTGTAAGTTGTAAATAATTAATTGTAAGTTGTAAATAATTAATTGTAAGTTGTTAAGAATGTAATATACAAACATTATGTACTGTAGTAACGTAATTACCAGTTACCGGCATATCATATGTATCACAAAAGCGAAATTAGAATCCCTATTCTATTGTTAAAAAGATCAGACAGATTACATACGCGGCGCACAATTTGAGAATTCAGTTTATAAATATTAATTTGTGCAAATAATTTTGTAGATAATCTAGCATAAGCCCATTTAGTTTTAAGTTTATTTGAGTTAATTGTAAGTTGTAAATAATTAATTGTAAGTTGTTAAGAATGTAATATACAAAAATTATGTACTGTAGTAATGTAATTATAATGAAATGTCGAAATGCAAACATTATGATGGTCAATAACATGTACATAATAAAAATTAAAAACACATTTAAATTAATAATTAGGAATTGTTTCTGTTGTATTTTTCATCATCCCGTTGGTAAAATTTCTTATCCTTATTCCTTAAGAAATTTATTCTTTTAGTACTTTTCCTTTAATAAGGAAAGCGCAATGATAAAACAATTCAGTGTTGTCATGGGCTGCTCAAGTTCCAGCAGCGAGCGACGACAGCCAGGTGGTGGGGAGAGCTGAACGAGCAGGACCGTTTTGTTAACACGCACAGCGCGATCCACTAGTATAGATCGTTGGTTATTTTGAACGCGCCTGTAGTTCTTGAGCCGATAAAGTAGTTCTTAATTGATCGATTCCACATACTGAAGTTGAGATTAGAGAAATTTCAGTTTCCTATGTCTAAGGAAAAATACATTCTTGATTGGACCGCCTTTGTGAAGGCACTGTTGCTTTTGTGAAGGACAGTATTTATTATAATAATTATTTCAGTAAATTCAAAAACCCGACAACAGAAAATACGTTATAATAGATCTATTATTATTATTTTAAATTTAAAGTTTGTGTATTGCTACAATTGAAAAAAAAATAATTAAGAAGGAGAAGACGACGAAGAAGAAGAAGAATAAGAGCAGCAACAACAACAACAACAACAACAATAAATAATAATAATAATATCTTTATTCCCATTAATAATGCTGGAGATTTACCGTAATTTGGCACCTGAACAACCACGTCTTATTCACCAGCGTTCTCTCCACTCTCAACGAGTCACAGCGTGGTGTGCTGTTGGCTCTTTTGGAATTATTGGACCGTTTTTTTTTATAGGAAACTGGCATGACAGTCACCGTCAATTCGGCTCGTTACATTTACATACTTCAAACGTTCTTCAGGCCAGAACTCAGAAGACGACAAATTGTCTTGAAAAATGTCTGGTTTTAGCAAGATAGCGCTACGGCACACACCACGAACCATTCAATGAACGTTCTTCGACGCATGTTTCGTGGACGCCTCATTTCACGTTTTGGCGATGTTCCGTGGTCTCCAAGATCTCCCGACTTGTCAATGTGTGACTTTTTCCTGTGGGGGTACCTCAAAAGCCGTGTGTACGCTAACAAACCCTGCAATTTGGATGAGCTGAAGAATGCCGTCATCCCTCAAGAGATGTTGGCCCGTGTGAGGCAGGATTCCCAGCGGAGACTTGAAAGCTGCATTCAAGAAGATGGGCGTCACCTCGCCGACATTATTTTTCACAATAATTAAGGTAGACCTTAACATAACTCAAAGGCATGTATTAAGCTGTAATTTTGTGTCAATAAACCCACTTGAAGTTTAAAGTTTACTGCCTATTGTTTATTTAAAAACTGTCCGATTCCCGTGTGTCACCCTGTATTTAGGGGTCTTTTTTAACATGAAATGTTTTCAGGCTGGGGGGTCATTCCACAAAAACGTCATCGAAAAACGTAACGCTTCCACACTTTCGATTCCCCACAGTCTAGAAATTTGATATGTAAACGCATCAAGACAGAAATAATCGCTGCTGACATTGAGGTCAGCAAACGTTTTAGTGAGAATAAATTTGGTTTTACATGCTCTGTTTGTGGTCGTCTGTGGTTTGGAAATGATTTACGTAATCCACCAAACGTACTCCACAGTATACGTTTCAAAAGCCTAAAAACATTATCATGCTTCGATGTTTCGGTTTCGTCGAAATTCTTTGAACGCTTAGGTGCATAAATAGGGAGAGGGAGGGAGGGCGAGAGGGAGAGATTTATTTTTATATGGAAGTGAAATATCAATGTGGTCAAGATAATGATGAAATCCAAGATTAATTAACTGATTCAATATTAAGTGACCATAACTTAGCCAATTTTTAAGTTAAAAAATGTCACACATTTCAAACCGAAGAGAATTAACTAATTTTTGTTAATATACGATATTTTGAGTCTTCAAGTTTATGAATAAAATAACGTGAACTGTAAAAGCGGTGATTTCGAAATATTCTATCTCGGTTAATTGTTACTAAAATTAAGGGTAATGAATCTCATATAGGCCTAATTAGGAATCATTTTAATCCAAAATTTGTATTCTTAAAAACTCTTGCGAGAACGAGTATTTCTGAATATATTTTTAAAAAACCGGTTTTGTTACCCCTTGGTACTTTAATGACGTTTCCTCAAGAATGCGTTAACCAACTTATAGTTCATGTTAGTGACGTTTCCTCAAGAATGCGTTAACCAACTTATAGTTCATGTTAAAATTATATAATAAAATCTATGTAAAATTCAGCAATAAAATCTTCTAATTTTTCTGAATTAAAGTCAAGAAATTGTTAATTTTCCTGGCTAAAATGAAGGTGCAAACCATAGAGCTATTAGACTAGAGGAGTTATATAGACTAGACATATAGTTATATAGACTATTAGACTAGACATAAGCAACTATATATACCATGATACAGACTCTAAGGGGAAGTGTGTGATAAAGACTCTGCTTTCGTCTTCTAGCGCGTGAATAGGCCTACTTGTTTTATTTTTTACGGCTGCAAATACATACGTTATTTACTAAACGTTGAGAATTACATTATTCAGAAAACTAACTTTATCAGTATTTTTATTTTACGAATACTGTAATTCCTTTTATTTCTACAGTTATTTATAAGACTTAGTTTAAAACATCGAACATGCTTAGAAATAAGCTTACGTTAAGTGATTATGGAATTTCGTTGCTGTTTTTATTAGCTCTGGGGGTGGGAATCGATCCCTCTGATCCTCTCCCTAGTTATTCCACTAGATCAAAAAGAGTATGTCTTTGCTTTTTCTTGTCTCTAAGATTACCAAGAAAAGTTTGACAACCGCAAGATCTGAAATTACTGGAATGTTTTTTCTAATAGATAATTTCAAAACGCTGCATATTTTTCGACAGATTGCTCCAGCCATTTAAATAATTATACCAAACAGTTCGGAAACTACGTGTTTTTTTGTTTTTGTTTTGGGAAGTCAGTTTCTTGACTCGCTCACCTTTTGTAGGTAAATAAAATGTTCATTGTTTCTGCTCGTGGTAGGCATAGGCATACTTCGAGATGTTAAATTTCTATTTCCATTTGGTTATTTACTGTAAGTGTAGACCTACAAACTTCAAGACTACCTTCTTCAACTCAATAGTTTCTTGTTAAAACAAACATATAGACATACGGGTAAAAGTAACTTCAACATCACAATTATCCGATAATGGGTTCAGTACCACACGAACCACAAAAACTGCTCATCTCCTATCAAAACTTACGCTATGACAACTGTCTTGTTCGACAAATAAACGGTACATATGCAGACTTAACATGATGTTGGTTACACTACCACATGACTCTCTAGAGATCGTACAAGTTCGTGTAGCAGAAACTTTGCCAAACGTAGTTTTTCATGATTATTTTCAGAACTTTAAAATTTAATGAATTTTATCAAAATAAAAATCGTGATTTAAAAGTTGGTTACGGGTTTTTAAAAATACTGTTAGGATGGGCAAAATAAAATTTATTCTAGAGGGATAGTGCCAGTGTTAGAATAAGCACTTGGTCACGGGCCTGCTACCTCTCTTCCCTTCAATCTTTCCTCACTTATGGTTCTCTGGATACAATTTGTGTCAATATTCGCCCTAGCCACTTCAACTTCCTCGGTCTTGTTGTCAGAATTATCTTACGGACCTCATCTTAGTTGCGCCAAACAGCAACTTCACTTTGAAATGAAACTGGACTGAAAATCAACTTTATTTCATTGTTCCATCCCTTCCCGTTCCATTAAAGCTTTTAAAACACAACACTTTAATGCCGATTAAGCGAGTGATGTTTGAACAATCCATCTCCATCATTCATAGAAAAAGCAACAGACCAGGCTCACATCAAATTTAGTTAAACGGCCCTCTATTTCGTGGAAAGTTACCTTAAAAATCAATAAATTGCTATAAAAAATTTGTATAATATTTATCCCTTTCTACATAGATTAATGTGTTCACAGCCTAAAACTAATGAATAGGCCTACTCACTACGCTGCAGAGATCAGAAAGCTGAAACATTGATGATAAGATCACACTGAAATTGCAAATTTTAAAACAATGTCAACGAACATGTATATAAAAACTGAGTAAAAAAAAAAACAGAGTTAACATATAGCCTAAAAATTTTCACTATTTGAAAATACGACAAGATACAGATTGAAATAAAATACAGCACATCATAGCTATATAGATATACAGTGTTTCTGTTATAGATAACAGTAAAATACTGTCAAACAGTGTAAAACAAATTATATAGAAAATTTATTCTTATGAAGAATAAAAATACTATTTATCACACACACACACACACACACACACACACACACACACACACACACACACACACACACACACACACACACACACACACACACACACACACACACACACACACACACACACACACACACACACACACACACACACACACACACACACACACACACACACACACACACACACACACACGCACGCACGCACGCACGCACGCACGCACGCACCCACACACACACACACACACACACACACACACACACACACACACACGCGCACACACACGCACGCACGCACGCACGCACGCGCACACACACGCACACACACACACGCACGCACTATATATATATATATATATATACATATATGAATAAATGTAAAATCCGGAATGTTTCTAGGTCGTGAAGTAGTAACTTTTGGGATGGGCAACGTGGAATCACTTGTATATATTAAAAAGAAACTTTAATAAAAAATAGGTCTATACGTTTGAACTCACGTACAGTACGGACAAAACTCAAAAGAGATTTTGGGTTCCTGACAATGGATATTTTTACATTGTAAAGGCCAACAGGAAATACATTATTTCTTAGTGTAAATGTTTTATCCGGTCGAAAACAGTTTCAATTGCATTCTAGTTCAATATAACCCAA
The DNA here is from genome assembly GCA_034769895.1 of Magicicada septendecula. NCBI lineage: Eukaryota > Metazoa > Arthropoda > Insecta > Hemiptera > Cicadidae > Magicicada > Magicicada septendecula. Next base: position 139,242,536 of record CM068376.1, on the reverse strand, counting down.
CAGGCCTAGCCCTCCTGGCTAACATTTAACTGCATTTATATTATATAGAAAATATATTTTAAAAAAGTTAATCTGTCAGCTGCTGGACCCTTTAGCTGTTGAATTTTTTTGTAAATGAAAGCTTGTTTCTGTTTTGTTCTCTTGTTAGTCTAGTGCACATGGTTGTTTCGAACACTTCAGCGCCCTCGGTCGCTACCAATCTGTGCCAGGAGAATCTTGAACCCGGCCTCGGCGTACTCTCACCCTCAATTAACTAATAATTAATTGAACACCCACGGCCGGTAGCAGGCCACACCCTAAATCCAGCCCTATCTATGGTCCCTGCGGCAGGAGCTCTATTTGAAGCTTGGGACGCAGTATACGAGCGGGCACGTTACGCGTATGTGTCAGTTTGGATATACGAGTACGACGTCTCACTTCTCCCAACTGAACTGCATTTGGCGCAAATAAGATGTGGGATTAGTCAATATTTTTTGAACTCTTTTCGATGGTCATATTTTTGACGCAACTAATGCCTTAACACCCCCTCATTAGTCACTCTGCCTTTATAACTGACAGATATCTTTCTCCAGCACAACCTACTTTGCAAAAGACTCCAAATAAATAGGTAAATTAACAACTTAGATGAGTACACATTTTTAATTGTTGTAGGCTAAGCCGTCTTGCAAGTACGAAATCACTTTGTATAAACATTGCTATTCATATAGTAGTTGAGGGATGATTCAAATGTTTATCCTGCTGTTTAAGGTTATGTTCTCTTAACGAGTAGGAAAGAGGTAACCTTCAAATAAAATGTTTTTTTCAACCCGCTGCGTATCAGACGTTGCTTACGATATTTACAGTACAATAATTCATACCATCCCCTCCCTCCTGGAGTCGTCAGCCTTTCGACTGGTTTGTACCCTCCCCGCATATAGTGTGTTACGGAGTCTCGCAGATATATGGGACCTACAGTTTAACGCCGGATCCGAACGGCGTAGTTGGGAAGAGCTTTATACTAGGTAGGATACATCTCGCTGGTCTGCCGTCGCCTATCAAGGGGGAACGGTCGTAAATCTGATGGCTCTGGCGGTAATCGAAACCGCGCCGACAGCGTAACAGCGCCACACGCTAGCCACTACGCCGCGACAGCTTATTCATACAATACGAGCTTAAAAAATTTCTGTGTTAATTGCTGTTTGGATCTTGTACAGTTATATCTGTTGTAGTATTTATATCTCGATCCGTATTTAATATTTGTTCGTATTTTTTAACGTAGTTTTATTAAAATTTCGAAATCAAATCAACAATTAAAATCTTAAAAACTGTCCGTTATTCTGTACATACATAGACCAAAGACGTATGGCGTCGTTTACCAAACATTCCATAGCCTTCGAGGGTGCACTGATTTGTATGTTGAATTCAACAAATGTGCTACCAGTCACGTTTATAGCCACCCCATAGAACGATTTTGAATCACAGTATTCGTTTTGCCCTGTATTTGAATCACCTTTTTCGTTTTTTGAAAAGCTTTCCTGCATTTCAGTAACAAAACGTGTAGATCGCTCTAATTCCGTTTTCGACAAATACTTACAGACACGTACTCACTAAGACGAAGTTTTGAAAAATTGGTTCGAAACATTTACCGTTATAAGCATCTGCAGAAAATAGGAGAAAATCTGTTCCTGGTTTAGTTTATTTTATTTATATTGTGATGTAGAATGTTACGTTTATTGTTTTTATAACTTTGTTAAATTCTAGATATCTGTTAACGTAACCCTTATGTTTTCACACTAACTTTCTTAAGTACAACAAAATAAGTAGCAAATAACGAATTACTCGTCTTATAGTTTTATTCACAAAAATCTAACTCTCCCCCCCCCCCACAACACCTAAAAAAACACCCCCAGAAGGAAATACCGGTTGCGCTTCTGTTTATAATATAGATTTAAGGTGTCTGCGGCTATTAAGGCCATGTACACACAAGAAGGCCTACTGTTAGGTTACAAAAAAGCCGCGTACCTCTGTTTAAATAAATCCTGATCTGAAGACTACTGCCATCTTGTGGCAAACTCAGAAAGCTGAGTTCATCATCTTGTGTTTAGTCGTTATTTTCCTTGGGGTAAATTTTTCTTATGCTAGTTATTATGTCAGTAAACTCATGACATGTATATATATATTTTTGTAGTGCTGTCTTTTCTTCATTCGGACACTGTTTTCATATTTACATTTTTCTTATGTATTTGCAAAATACAACTGTAGAATTACATGTACAAATTACACTACATGTAGGTTGTTCCTTTTAAGCCGTGTCGTGAAATAGACGGTGGTAAAGCCTTATTGGTCTACATCTTGAAGTATATACTATACTGGGTGAAATGATGACTGACGAGCATGCAGCGATTAACGCGCGCGCGTGGAAGTAATGCGCCACGTGGCAATCGTGCTCATAACAAATTGAATTGCCATAAGACATTGTGTTTTATTTCAAGGTTTGCACAGATTTTACAGTCGTTTTCAGGAATTAACCTTCTAATACAGCTCCATTTTAACATTGAGCTTTCTGTCTCTCTTTTTAAATTTTCTCCGGGGTTGTGCAGTGTTTGCACATATTTCTGTTTTAGGCGGAGAAACATGGCACTGCAAAGGAGAAGCGGAAACGGGCTAAATAGACTGAAGTTCAACTAACAGAAGCTACGGAAAATGTTAGAAATAGGACTTTGAGTGTAAACAATGGTGCCTCCACCTTCAATATTCCAAAGAGAACATTACGGAATCACTTTTAAAGCGGTTCGACAGTTCGAAAACGTGGTCGGCAAATGTATTTCTCGGGAGGCGACGATTACGAATTTTGTCATCGTACTTTTCCGTATGCGTGATATTGGCATGCCTGTCACACCTAAAATAGCCTATGACGACGAACTGTATTCAGTTATTTTTCAATGAACAACATCCCCATTCTTTTGACTCTAATAAAGCCAAGGCCATGGCGGGTTGGAAATGGTTAAACCTTTTCCTCAAAAGACAGCCTGAAGTTGCCAACATAAAACCCAGTCGAGCCACAAAACTAAACAGATTTTTAGTGAATGACCACTTTCAAAAGCTCCAAGATATTCTGCTAGAAAACGAGTTAATGGAGAGGGCGGAATCTATAATATAGACTAAAAAGAAGTATGCTTAACTATCCATCACCAGCAGAATGTTTGGCACGCAGGGGTGCAAAAAGGGTTCACCTTGTAACTCTCGAGCACGGGGAAAATATTAAATCGTAATGTGTGCTAATGCCACGTAGGTTCCACTCCGATGGTTCTCTTTAAAGGACAACAACTCAAACCATAATAGTACAACATGCCTACAGGAACTGTGATCTGTGTGGAACGTATATGTGTGGAAGGCCTCGATGACGACAATTCTATTTATGCGTTGGCTCGAACAGTTTGCTAGACACAAAGTGGCTAGTAAAGCACTTTTCATTTTCGATGGAGCAGCATCCCACCTTGGTGCAAATAGTGTACATGCAGCAGAAGAGCATGGAGTCATACTTTACAGCTTTCCAAGTAACACCACACACGAGCTACAATCTCTGGATAAAGGAGTTTTTAAATCCTTTGAAAGTTGCTAGGACGATGAGCTTGTTTTGGTATTCGACAGGAACAATAACTTCAAGCTGAATAGGAGCACCTTAGGCTCGGTTTTTAGCAAGTTCTGGGCCGGATCAGTTACTGCACAGAATAACATGAGTGGATTCAAAGCTACGGGAATTTATCCTTTCGATCCACAGGTAATCCGTGAAGAGGCGTTTGTTCCTTCGTCTGTTACTGAAGCGCCACTTGCTGCGCGTGAAGGCAATTTGACTCCAGATAATTCATCAAAAGAAAGCGAAAGTCGAATTAATTAGGGTGCAAAGACCAACTGAGAGTGACTGTACAAGTGGACAGAAAATATCGGTATGGAGAACCATACATGACTTCCATATTTTAAGATTTATATTTGCAGTCATTAGCTTGAATTCGGTTCGACAATTTTTAAAAAATTATCCCGTACCCTCAAATTATTTTCACTATTTATAGATATTTTTGTTATTATGAGGTAGTCATTTAATATAATGTTATTTTTGAGTCACTTTATCTACAAAAATTAGGTACTTTATTCTTATAAAGAAACTGAACTAAGCAGATAATCATCAATTCTCCTCAACCGATCCCCACCATTAATGATATTTACAATTTCATAGAGTAATAATTTTATCATATGTAATTGCTAAGGTATCTTATCCTTCAAAATTAAATATTCATACATTACTTGATACCAGCAAAGTAATATTAAAAAATCACCCCCTCCCCCTTCATCAACCCTCTCCATTTATGGATATCTCATTTACCATTTTACAGTGGATTAATATGACTTTATTTTCGGGGCACTTATTTATCAAAATTAAGTACTTTACTCTTGTTAAAACACAAAACAATGCAGGTAAACTACCCCTCACCCTTAGCCGAACAACCCCATTTTTGATATTTACACTTTTAATGAGTAGCCTAGTAGTTTCATTATATGTAATTACTAAGGTATCTTATTCTTCAAAATGAAGTAGTTTATTCGACATCAGAAAGGTAATTTTCAAAAAATTACCCCCTCCCCCTAAACTACCATTTATATTTATAGATATTTCATCTACCTTTTTACAGTGGATTATTATGATCCTCCACCGATAGTATCTATAAGATACCGATAGTATTTGTCGATAGGCGTTCTGAGTACGGGTGCTCTGAACACGGAGCCACGAAAACTAACTTCTTTACTCTACAACCAAGACGTGACAGGTTTGTGTAAGTTTTTACGTTTGCTATATATGGTGACAAAACATCAAACAAGTGGATGGTTGGGTTCTAAAGAAATTACGTACGTATCAGCTAAAATGGTACTCCCATGTCAGGTGGGTGAAGACTATCCCCAACCTTCGTGAGGAAGGACTGTACTTTTGGACAAAATGTTTCTAGGTCGAACGAAGAGCTGGCCAAAGGGAGCTGTGATCTGATTCCTGTAATGGATTTGGACTCCCGCTGCGCGTTATCGGTCTAGGGTGAATGATGTCTGTAGTATTATCAAAATCTTTCCTGTCAATACCATACTAGTAATTTTTCTTTTTTAAAAACGAGCCTTTCTTTCTTTCCGTTCGTCTTCTGATTTCCTGAGCGACGATTCTGTTCGTCCATATAATTATAAAAAAAACATAAATTATAAAAAAAAATCTGTTCTCAGAAAAACATTTGTTCCTTAATACGTTTGTGTCTTTTGTTTGTTCAACACCCAGAATTCTGATCCCTGTCATAACGCTACATTTCACACAGGCTGGTAAATAACTAGCTATCAGGGAGGTCAAAATATTTTCCAGGAGGGGCAAACAATTTTCCACAGAGAAAAATATTTATATATTTTTCATACATACATATATACATATATTAGTTTGTAATTCTTATATCATAATAGAAACAAGTACACAGATTGTATTAATTTATTAAAACATTTATTGCTTCAAATTATTATCTTTAAAAATATGCATAAAGTTTAAAGGCTTGTAAAAGTTAATGTTTGATCTCCATTAAGTAGTGCTCAAGTTCCCAAAGTTTGAATATTATGATCGCCATAATCAAAACATCAGAGCAGGTTTTAGTGTACATGAGGGTCCACCGTGGACAAAAATTTTAACATTCACTATGGAGGGCTGCTCAGAGTAAAGCTGCGAATCTACACAGTGTACGTTTCACAGAACAAACACGCGGAAAAGAAGGAGCACTCCAGAGTCGCTCATGAACCCTGAGCATCTTGTAGAGGGCTCACTCCTAAAGACGAAAAGTCTGTCTAGGAACCGTCCCTCTGTAAACATGTGCAGTTACACTGGCCAGCGTTCCACAGGAAGCAAATCTGTCCACGCTGGATACCTTTTCGACTTACACGCGTTGTGTTGATTTGGGTTTCGGCACTTTCCATTTAAAAAGCGTGCAAATATAAGAAAATAAACATGAGTGAGGCCAGAAATAACGAAAATTGTGTGTGTGTATGTGTCGCCTGGTTTTTGATTGCGGTAATCACAACAATAAAACTTTGGAAACGTAAACATTACATATTGGAGATATTATTGCCTACCAGAAACGATACATCTTCACGCATAGACGATTTAAATTAAAATAAAAAAAAATTATAATTTTATTACCTGGCAACAAAATTATTTTATTTTTAACATTGTTTGAAAAAGTTTACTTCTACTAGTAATTTTGTACAAACCACCCCTGGGGTCATTTACTAACCTGAAGATGGCCTGACTGCCGAAAGCGCTCGTCAATACCAAAGATAACATAGTGGTTTGTACAAAATTACTAGTAGAACTATTTGAGACCACTAACACTCCAATACAACAATAAATGAAAAAGTTTAAATGCATTTTTATTTAATTTCGTCAAACTCATTAAATCAATACAAAACGTGAAGAAATTACCCCTCCCCTTCAATTACCCTTTTAATTTATAGATATTTCATCTATCTTTCTACAGTGGGTTATTATGACCTTCTTTTCAGGATACTTTATTTATCAAAATTAAGTAGGCCTACTTTACTCTTGTTAAAACGCAAAACGTTGCAGGTAAACTACCCTGCCTTGTAACCGATCTTCACCAAAATCAATAAACCTTGAGTCCTCTATGACTCGGGCACATATACAAAAAATTATTTGATTCTGTTTAAATTTGTGGCAGTTATCGTTTTCCATAGAAAACATTCTACACACATAGACACACAGACACATTTCGGAAAATTACTTTTCTTCATGTTTTGAGGGTAGTAGGGTCAGAATCAGCCCTTATCCCGAACACGATTTTTTTCGCGATCAACATATTTCCGTTTTCTTACGGAACATGGAAGTAAAACACTTCATTTACTGAACTTCTGAAAACGCCAAAACTTGAGACGTTAACAATCGCAAACAGTAAAAAATCTCGAACTACAGGAGACAGAGGGTTGTGGCTTCAAAGACAATGAAACCTGTAAAACAAACTAGGAAAACGGTAATCAATATCAACAAAATGATAACCAAAGGTAGGATGTCAAAGTAATCCCCCCAAAACGGAACTTAAATCCAAAAGAAACCAAAAGAACGAAAATACAAATAATTTGCTCGATAATTTTACAATCCTGGTACCAGTAAAATGAATGTTCAAACGGAAAGCTGGTACTGAGTCATCTGTGAAATGGGTAAAGTCACGGACAAATTCTTGTGTACTTCTTGCCTCAAGTATTTCCGTGAAAAATACGTTCGTTTCAACAGGAGAGACAAAATGTGAAACGACACACTGTTTCAAGTCAGTGCGCTAATATTCAGATTAAATCCTTGTAATTTTATGTTAATTAAAAGTTACTATGAAACAGAAATTTTTTTTTATTATGTAAGTTACTTTAAGAGAGACTTAATTTTCGTTGCACTTTTTAAATGTTTGGATTTTTATTGTTTTGGATTCGTAAACTATGCATATCTAATAGGTAAGTAAACTTTGTTGTTTCATTGTGGTATAAGACGTTAAATTAACATTTTAAATTTATGACATTTATGAGGTTTTCATATTTTAAGTCCGTTTATTAAATTACTGTTGTTAAGACAATTTATCATTTATAAATAGATTCTCAGAAAGAGAATGTTTTTAAGATAACTTAGATAAAGATTATGGTTTCTTATTTTGTATCGCCTAAGACTAGATAGATTTGATGGAATTTTACAAATAATAGCTATGTTTTTAATATCTTATTTTTACTTTATTTTGTTATGATAATTTCCGTTATTTTATAATACGTCAATAGAATTTAAACTCAAGGGATTTTGGCTACATAAAAAAAGTGTACCCTGTTCCAGTCAACTTACAGTTATTGAAACACAAAGATAAGGCCAAAATGTTAAGGTTACGAGGAAAAATGTAATTTAAAAAAAGTTGAAATCGAAATTCTGTCACTTATGAATCAATCCGGAAACAGTAATTGTAGTTTCAGTACTCCAGTTGTCGGAGTTTTCTGTCATGGACGTCAGTAAATTAATAATGTCAATTTTGTGTTCATACACTGTCTCTAAAAGCCAGCTGTTGTAGTTCCATGTAGTAGGAACCAATTTGGGAAACAGCGTTTTGACTTCTGTATCCAGTGCTTCAGCACTATAAAAGAAAGTTCCAAACCCTGCTAAAATAACAAAAATTTACGCTCTTTAATACTACTAATCGACCGTAAGAGAACCAAGTTTAGCTTATGATCATAGCAATTGACTAAAATCGCTTGTGGGCATTGTTCGCGTACCCGAGATTGAAGACCATTGTATTCCCCTGCCTAATACATCTGTGCTACTAATGTCTTCCCACAGGCATACTCTTCTAATGTGTTAAAAACATGCGGACACGAAACATTAGCTTTGTGATCACCAATAACATTTTTATATCTCCAAAACCTTTCTTCCATATTTCCGTCTTTCTTTATATAAAGAATTACTGTAGACAAATGTGATTTTGTAGCTAGGTCTGTAGTTTCATCCATAATAATTGCAACAAAGGAAGAATAATTAATTTCATGTTTTATTTCAAGGATCATACATTGTGAAATAGAAGAGATAATGTCATTTTGAATATCATTTGATAACCCTCAAAATACAGTAGAATTATTTAAGTAGAATTTTTTAGCTCGCTATCGAAATCACTCATTTCCTGTAGAAGCTCAATATAATTCCCTCTATTTAAAGACTTGTGAGACTCATTATGACTACAAAAAGCGAGTTCTTGATCCCCCCCCCCAAAAAACAAGCAGCTTTAATTAAACGGTTTAAAATATTCCTGTTCTTTTGTACGAGTTCGTTATGAGCTTCTACTGACAGATGAAACTGATTATTTAATGAATATTAATTGCTACACTTTCACATGTGAAACTTACTTTGTTTATTTTCCTCGTACGACGTTTCAGCGTGATGTTCGCCTTCCTCAGCGAGGTATGATACAGAATGTCCGGAACTTGTGATTATTTAAACTAAATTCTATGCATGTTTTCCAAAACTTCTTCAGGTGAACTTGGGCCTGTTTGTGACTGGAAAAACGAATGTCTCTTTCCTGCGTTTTGTAAATTACATAAGTCACTAAAACAGTTTTACTGTTCTCACTATAACAAAATAAAACAGCCAACAAAACAAACAGGAAGATTTACTAGAGCCACTTATTTAAATCTACACATGTGTAAATTACCTAACGGCCTACAAAGTTTAATAATATCAAGTTTCTCTTAGAAAATGTAATGAACCGAAACCCTGGCGAAAAGTTTGTCGATAGAACAAAACAATCCTGTAGAACAGTACAGGATTCCTGTAGAACAAGGAGTAGGCCTACTCTCCTTGGCCCTCTACTGTTTACTTATACGTCCTGAACACTTCCAATATACCAACTACGAGAGAAACAACAATCGGTACATCTGCTGACGACACAGCCGTCTTTTCAACTAATGAAGATCCTACAGTCGCTTCATTAAATTTTCAAGAGCACCTCAATGTCAGTGGAGAATGGCTACGAAAATGGAAAATCAAGGCCAACGAATGCAAGTCCTCACACATTACATTCACCCTGCGGAATTCACTGCTCCACATTTCATCTCAACTACATCGAAATACTGCATCGAAATACCTAGGCCTTCATTTAGACTTTAAACTGACCTGGAAACACCACATAAAACAGAAAGGAAACAACTAGATTTAAGATTTCAGGAAATTAGCTGGCTGATAGGCGGAAAATCTAATCTGTCTGTAGACAACAAACCTCTTCTCTGTAAAACTATCCTTAAGCACACATGGACTTACGGAATAGAGCTTTGGGGCTACGTCACAAAATCTAACGTAGCAGTCATACAGCGATGGCAATCAAAAATCCTACGAGCTATCGCGGATGCACGTGGTATGTGTAAAATTAAACTTTGCACACAAACTTCCATATTCCATACGTCTGTGAAGTCATTCATGAACGTGAATACAAGATTTCACGACAATCGTAACCCGCTGATCATGCCACTTCTACAGCGTGCAATCGACAGAAGATCGAGAAGATTTTGGCCATCCGACCTTTAAGAACCACGAGGTGACAACGCTGGATGGAACTCCTCTTCATGCCATGTAGTTGTACACTTCTTATGTGCGTACACTAATCACCAGATTAGCTTAAATAATGTGTTTTCTTATTGCTAATAAATAAATAAGAATCTCAGTTCCTGAATTCCCCCCACATCTGGTAAAAGAGCTCGGTTTAAAATGTTTTTATTTAAAGTTGAGTTAAAACAAAATCTGAATTATATCATCCTTCCTGGGAAGCCAAAAATGATACATTTTCGTATCTTGCGGAGCCCAGCGCACGTTGTATCCTCATATTGTTCGTAAGCCTACATTTGTAAATGTGAGAAGTAAGTGTAGGGCAGATAACAAACCGAGTACCATTTGATTAGTTCTACTTTATTTATGTATAATTATTACAGTAGACCGAAAATGTGAATTACATAATAGTTTAAATTATACATTTAGGCCTACATATGTTATAAATGAGATGAGGAACGCACTTATAAATGACCGAAGTGCTTATCGAAGTCTGTTACTGCTTTCTTCGGTTCAAAACACAGCTGGTCTCTTTCAACACACTTCTTTAAGGATTCTCATTATGACACACTATGTTTGTTTCTTCTTGTCTTTGATCAGGCGGAAGACCAAGGGATTATGAGAACCAACGGATTAGCCATTAATGGTAAACAGCCGCGAAAAGGATTTAGGAGCGTATTCAGAAGTACCATTTATTAAACGATATCATTTTTACAAGGCGCTTCAGATTCGAACCGTAGAAAACATCTCCAGTCCGTTTTCTTCGCCATTCTTCAATAAAGAAGGCAACCTTCGTTATTTATTGTCTTCGAAAGTTTAGCTGTACAGGTGTTTCTAGCACATATCCAACATTGTTCCCCCGTAGTTTCCATAAAACGATACGCTCTATATTGAAAGTTTTGGTAGACTATATTAAGTTTACATCTTTTGCTATACACAGCACATATGTTGCGATTTTCCCGATTTTCCTCCATGGCCCCAATAGGAAAACACTTAAAACCACAAAAATGAAGACAAATCAGGTTTTGGTCAGATAAAACTACTAATGTACACTAACAATTCTAGATAAACTTTCACAAAATCAACCTCAAGGCGGCAGGATATCAACTGCCAAATTCGACAATACTGGTAAGAATTACTCGTAGAATAATACCCGTTTGGAATCAACCCTGCGTCACGCGCTGGCTATCTGAAGGGTTAACATTCTGCATGACTTCCATCGATTTAGCATTTAGTCTTCGTTTCTTTTCCATTTGACATTTAGGCTTTAACCACAAATTATTTTATAATATTTAAATAAGAAACCAAAAGGAACATCTTAGATTGATGACGACAATATTATCTCCATTTTGTTCGAGTAGAAGTACCAGAAGCTCTAAACACACACCTACGTATTACAACAGTACAGTGTCTAACAGAAACAAGAAGGAATTTTAGCAGTCAGAAATGTCTGGAGTAGGGAGGGGATGAGAAAGCCAGAACGTATTATTTGCGATCTGCCCTATTTGCGGTGAATGCATTGTTTCAAACGATCGTTACTATCCCGCACCGTCGAATACGCACCGACCAGTTTCATCAGTTTCATTCATTCATTCCTCTGGCGCTACAGCCCACGATGAGCCTTGGCCTCCCCGACTAGTCGCCTCCAGACATCTCGGTCCACCTCCAATCCCCGATACTCATTCTCGTCATCTTCTACGTCCTGTAGCCACCTTCTTCTAGGTCTTCCTTTCCTTCATTGCCCATCTATTGTCCCTCTAAGAATTGCTTTGGGCATTCTGTCGTCCTCCATGACCATCACATGTCTCAACAGTTTATACAGAACAAATTATTACATCGTGATTCGTAATTGTAAAAGTAATTTCTTGACATAATTAGGAGAGAGTCAAATATTCTGGTTTATCGATTAGTAATGTTGAATACTTGCAACAGAAAAGCAATCTATTGCACGTTTACTAAATAATATTCATAAATAACGAGGGGTTAGTGGTAAAACTACCCAAGTCCAACTTTTAATGATGTTTCAAGGTGTTTGAAAAACGCCATTTTTTATGCATTTTTCTTTTTCTTTGTATTTTTTAACAGCTATGTAATCAATAAAAGAGCTCTATTAATAATAAAAATTAACCTTGAAAATCAGTTTAATGATTTATCATTGGATTTGAAAATCATTAATTTCAGTTTTATGTAAATTTACACGAGTGGGCTTCGGTAGAATAACCAATAACCTCACGATAGATAAACATAAATTAATCTGTATTGTTAATGTCTTTCCCATACTGAAAACTAGGCTTTTACTCAATTTTTTATGCGATTACTTTTTATAATAAAATACAGTACTCGTTTGTCTATTCTATGAATACATTTTCTGCACGACTTGCTGAGAAGTAAAACGTCACATTCTGTTTTGTTTTCAATAATAATTATTTAATTTATTTGAATTTAGTTAGGATCACGAGCGTTTCTTTTGTTTATATAAATTTCTATTTAGTTTTATAAAAAAGTAAAAATAAATTTACTTTAAATTTTGGACGTTGTAGTCTACAAAGAATCTTTAATTTCTTAACGCTGTTCTCACATTTATGCTTTCCTTCTCCGTACACTAATCTCACAGCAGACTCTTACATTTACGGCACCATCTTCTGTAAGTCACAACAAAATTTTGGCTTACAAGAAGAATTATATCAATATTATTATCATAAATTGGTCTCTATATTTAATTATACAATGTAATAAATATTCTTATTTAATTTATAAGATTACAATGTATGAAAGGGAATCTGATAAGCATTTTATTTCTGATAAGATTCTATAATTTTCAAATGTTCCAACATAATTTTCAACCACATGCTCTACATTTTGTTACTCATATAATGAGGATATCTGATATTATACATTATAGAAGACAATAACCTCTTTCTTTACTTTAATTAAAGTAATTAAAACAATCTTTCTTAAACTTTGTAGCTGTACATTCTGTTAGCACCCTTTGGCCGCCTTCTTCTATTTGGAAGTCCCTTGATAATTCTTCTGTGCCTCATATGTATCAACTCTTTTCTTTACTTTTGGCTATTTACTTTTGACTTTTGATGATCACTCGATCACTAAATCGCTGCTTACCAGTTAGTTCAGTGTTTCCCAAAGTGGGGTCCGCGACAATGTTTCAGGGGTCCGCAGACACTTTTAAGAAAATCTAGGATATACCGTAATATCCTCCGACTTTTTTATGCTCTAAAATATAAATATAAATTTTAGACTCTTAAAACAATTAGTAGAAGATTCCAGTATTTTTGCGGGGGGGGGGGGTCAAACTAATAGTAATTGTAAAAGTAATTTCAAACTAATGGTTTTAGAATGTCTTTAAATCATGTCGTGTAGCAGATCTGTTTGTCATCCGAACTGACTAGACCTCTCTCTTACACTACAAAAAGAAGATTCATTGGCAGTTCATTAAAATTACAGTTTTCGCAATTACAGCTAGCTGACTTCTGGTTATATGTAATGACCAGTATATGTTATATCCTGAACCCTGAACTCGGAAAAAGAGCTTTGAAGTGTTTAAGTGTGTGTTCCTCTACTTATCTGTGTGTAACCGCAGTCTCCCTGCTCACGTACTTAAAGTCAAAGTTAAGAAATAAACTTGATGCAGAGAGTTACATAATATTGAAGTTATCAGATATTAAACCCAATATTGCATAGCTAATTGTGCAAAAGCAGCTTCAGTGTTCACATTAAACTAGGTTTGATATCATTAATATTATAATTTTGCGAGTTAAGAGAATTTTAGTTTTAATACATTTATAATTAAAATATAAGAGTTTCTATCATATTTACTGTTCGTTTTATTTCAGAACTCAGACGGGGTCCGTGAATTTTTAAATATTTTGGGAGAGGGTCCGCGGACTGAAAAGTTTGGGAACCACTGAGTTAGTTGATGGTTGAAAGTAAGGAGGGACAGGGGTTTTGCTGACGCACAGGTTCCTACCTCTAACGTTTTGTTTCGTTAACATTACGTTGATGGTATTCAGCAAAGCAGGTGTCTTGTATTTAGTTCAGATACTTGACAGTCTCTTTGTTTTGAGTTTTCTTTATGTATATGGTTCACACACTGCGTTTTGCTCAACGAGTTTTGCTTACGTCATCAAATCGTAAAGCGAATTGTGTCTGGACCGGGGTATACAGTAAGGTCGATTAATTTCTTGGGTGATTGCAGTACAACTTGAAACTGATGCATGTTTGTCCTCTGCCACTTCTTAGCACCGTTGTTACCACCGAGTTTCCAGCCAATCGGTAGACTATCGCAGTTACTTGGTATTATGTCTTCACTTTATTGCTCGACTTATACAACCACTGTTCTTGTTTATTACAAAGTTACATGCATGTCACAAGAACTACCTTTTGGTCTGCATAATAGAGTATTATTTTTCCCGTGATATGCTTCAGTATAGTGTAGTTATATTTCTGGAAATTTATTATATAAGTTGTTGTCTCGTGAAAATCGCATATTGTTTGAGAATAAGTATAGCTTTTCCTTCTTTCCTTTTAAAAATAAAATCGGCATGCGTGTCTATAATTTTACTTCAACAGACTTCCTATTGTTTTTGAGATTGATCCCTCAAAAATAGGGTGCGGAAGGCAAAAGTGCGACAGGGAAAAATTAAAAAAAAATGCAGATAGGCGTGTTGAAGAGAATTTTAGCCAAAAGGTGAATACAATGTTCAGTTTTTGAAATTTTAAAATTTTATGACAGCAAAAAATGGATAAAAAGTTTGAAAAATTGTGAAAATCCACGAAGGGTATCAGACTATTGGGATTTAAACTCAATCCGAGCATAGTATTCAATGCGAAAATTTTGTAAATTTAGCAGCACCACGGGGCAAAAATGGAAATCAAAATTTAAGAATATGAGGAATTTTATTCAAAAGCAGACTGTTATATAAAATCCGCAATCTTTGTCAGTATCTTTAATAATTTTACAAAATGAATAATTCTCAGCATCCCTTGCCTTATCTTTTCGGACCGCCTTCAAAAGGTTTGTAAGATATGTTTGCATAGAAAGCTGACATATTGTTATAAGTTATGGATATTTGTAAACAGTATTAGACATAGGCCTATCGGTATTTAAGGAAACATACAAAAACTTGAAAGCTGCGACTGAATTATCTGTCTTATTTGTCACGTAGGCACTATGGTTATAAATTTAACTAAAAACAATTAATGCATTATTTCGCAATTTTGTGTTTATTGCATGACTGTCCTCTTACTAAAAAAAAAAATACAAATAAATAAAATAAAGATGAGTAATCGGGGTTTTTATAATTTTATGATAATTGAAAATATCTAATACTGAAAAATTATCTAAAAGAAATGTATTTCGTTTACACAGTGAACGAGTTTTGCAGCTTAGTATAGTAATGGGGGTTTTTATATTAAGTAAACAAACAAACAGCTGTGGACCAAAAACTTTTTATTCAATCAATACAATTTGTTTTTGTTTCAACGTAATCTCCAGCAACGTCTGTGCACTTGTCCCATCTCTTTACAAGCTTTTTTATTCCCTCAGCAAAGAATTCTTTACCTTGATGTCGAAGCCAGTTTTGGACTTTTTCCTTCATTCTTCATTGCTGTTGAACTTGACACCACGCAAAGTCTCCTTGAGTGGGCCAAACAAGGAAAAGTCAGATGGGGTAAGGTCAGGGCTATAAGGGGGATGAGGCAGGATCTGCCAACCTACTTTTCTTATTGTTTCGAGCGTCAGTTTTGCCGTGTGTGGGCGGGCATTATCGTGAAGAAGAATCACACCTTTCCTCTGCCATCCCGGACATTTCTTCTTCAATGCAGGCTTAACTTTGTTCACAATCATGCCAGAATAGTACTGACTATTGATGGTACACTGGTCTTGTAGGTAATCACTGAAAATTGGGCCTTGGGAGCTCCAAAAGATGGTTAACATCACCTTACCAGCTGATGGCTGGGTTTTGAATTTCTTTTTGGTGGGTGAACTGGGATTTTTCCACTCCATGCTTTGTCGCTTTGACTCAGAATCAAAATAGTGAATCCAAGTTAGTGGTTATAATTGTTCCAAATCCAAAAATCTTATAACAGAACGCTGTTCTTCGAAAGTACTGTCCTCAAGAGGACACGCCATCGTAAATAAAACTGTTTGGTTATGTTTATGCAATATATTATTGAACAGCTGATCAAAACTCACAACGACGTTGCCAGGTAACACTCCTGAAAGTTTCAATCAGCTGCTACAATTACTTTCTTTTCTACAACTGTTTGTCTGTTTACTTATTGAATGACCCTCCTAGATAATTTAAAATACCTAAAATTGAAAAATGTCTAATAATAAATGTATTTCGTTCAAAACAGTGAGCAAATTCTGCAGCTCAGTGGGCTTACTAGTAGTAAATTTTCGTCGACTGTTAGTTACGATCTTTTTTTACATGTATTATCTTTGCATAACCCTCATGTCTTGTCTATTTTAACGAGTATAAGGGGTTTTGTAGAATCAAGTACTTCATAAAGTTTCTTTCCACTTCATCCAATGCTGTTTCTATTATGTTTAGCAGCTGTAAATTTTATTTTCAAGTGATTTTCTTGATTCATGTTTTCCTAGACCTGCCTTTGCTTCTCTTCTTTAACGGCGTTGTCCCATACACTCTTCAAGATATCATTTCCTGACGACCAAATCAAAACAATTGGTTTTTTCTGTACTGTTGTCTGCTGGTTTATTTTCCCCGTGTCATGTCTAAACGTGTCGTTTCTTATTTTCCTGACGATAGTTTTATTATCTATTTTTCGCAATAATCTCGCTTTAATTGCTTCTGTTTTTCTTCGTCATTTTCCGATGATTATCCACTACTCCGACCTATATATAATTATGGTGACAACTACGTTTCTGAATATTTCAGCTCTTGTTTCTTTCAGGATTTCATTATTACCTAAGGATGTACTTATTGTACTGTTTTCCTGCTAACGTTCCTTCTATAATTTCGTCATCTAATCTTTCATACTGTGCCTATTTAAACATTTATATTCGTCTTCAGTTTCCCTATACTTCTATTACCGTTTGTTTTCTCTTTCGATCATCATTTGTGATTTATCCTGGTCAATACACATGTTGTATTTGTTCAGTGCTTATTCGTAGATTACTGTTTAACATTTTTTTATGATTTTCCTTTTTTACCATTTTCTCATCATTACAGTTTTCCAAGATTTCTGTTTGCTACATCTTCGTATCTGTTTACTTCTTGCCTAAACGTTTGCCTAAATAGATCTAATTCCAGGGCATTAAAGGGAAAGTATGCCCTAGATTTCCTACAGGGGGGCACGTTCACTCTAGCGGCCTCACACTTCGGATGCAAACATAAGCATGATTTCAACTAACTTCATTGAAATTTCTGAAACAGATTCTTAAGACGTCTACTGTTATTTGTGCGCTTCTTTCAATTTCAAAGTATGCCTACTTATTCTATTAAAGGGGGATGGCCTTTTATTCACATCCTTCCCCAGCATAGAAATCTTTACGAGAATGTTTTCGTCAGTGATAGTATCAAATGCTTCTACGGGAAGGATTTTTCAAAACTGAAAATTATAAAACAATTTCAGTATAATTGAGATGTAGTATGAAACAATACCATGTGAATAGTTAAAACCTATGAATTGTTGAGATTCATTTATTAAGATAATTGGATTCAGTGATATAACTGATGACGTTTTATTTGAAAAAAAAAATGTAGAAGCATGTTCATTTAAATATATGTTTTCAACTACCTACTGTAAAAAATATTTCAGTAGACTAACTAGATATTAAATTTTTTTAAATACTGATTCTTTCGTTGTTTTGTCCTAGAACGTTATTGAGAATACACCACCTGTATCTGTTCGGATGCAGTGTGGCCTATATATAAAGTGAGGAACAGAATACAGATTGCCGTATTGATTACGATACAGAAGTTTAAGAATATTTTGTAAAAATTAATTAACATTTTAAACGTTTCAGAATGAATTTCGTACATAATACTATTTAGTACTACATACAGAACAAACCAATATTATCACACTTAACATAAAATGAAATAAAATTGTGAGGAGTAGAATTAAGATTTCAGCACCGAACATTCTTAATGGGGGACACAATTTAAAGAGTTACCAAGGGCTTGGAAGGTCTTAAATGTTGGTGATGGTCTGAAGCGTTTTAGACATGAATTTTTTTCTATTAATCCTGTTAGATGATCCCTACAACCGATTTCCGCACATCCATATTGGTTTGAAGATTACTCTAACAGCTGGTTGTTAAGGGAAAGTTGCGAGTTTCTTCCTAACAGCAATGGTGTTCGCTAAACTTCATATTTAATTCTTCGTGTTTTACAAAATGTGCGTCCTCCAGGTGATCTTGCACTGACAGATTGGGATGCTAGCTTTACGTTGAACGTAATCCGTAGATCCACCGTATATCGTAAATATAAAAACAAGAATTGTGAACACAAAAAAAAACAATTGTCAGGTAAACGTGTTACAACAGCTAATATTTCAGACAGCGTAGGCACCCAGTATAATTGGGTCAAAAACTGTTAACATTGTGATTATAAATGCAAATTAAAAAACGCGTACTTTCGCATCAGATCTAGTTTATAACGCATTATTGCTAAACTACATTCACAATTACAGAAAAGGCATCTGACAATAAACGAATTTCATTTCATAAAGTATGTAGGACCACAAAGGTACAACCTGATTTGTGGCTCCATCAATGCAGTTGAACAAAATATAGAATGTTATCAGCATAAATTATAAATAGAATATCAGAAAACTAATGACTGGTGTGTTGGAGGTCACTGTAGTACCGTATCTGAACTTACAGGTAATGCTGCTGATTCACACACAGGCACCTATTTCTCTTGATTAGATACCTTTTTCTATCACACACACACACACACACACACACACACACACACACACACACACACACACACACACACACACACACACACACACACACACACACACACACACACACACACACACACACACACACACACACACACACACACACACACACACACACACACACACACACACACACACACACACACACACACACACACACACACACACACACACACACACACACACACACACACACACACAGACCCGGATCTAGAAACCTTTGCCCCCTCTCCCCCGTGTAAAAATCCGACAAGGCGTCTTTAGCAAAGAAAGATATATGTATTAAAACAAGTTTCTATTACTAAGTGTAATAAAAAGTCAAATCTGTTACTTGTTCATAAAAAACTGAACATAGCATATACCAATACGCAGCATAGATAAGTACGCCATTTTTGATGGAAACTTGAAAGGCAACAAAAAGATCACTAATTGTAAATTTTGCTGCCACATTGAGCAGATTGATTATTAAATTTGTAAATTTAGTAACTTTGCTCCATTTGCACATAGATGGCCACATGGCTGGGGACCTCTGCACTCGATTACAACTGCAACATCGAATGCCCAGTGTTGTAATTAGTTGAGATATTGCAGTGTGCGCAGGATGGGTGAATGTATGTAGCTACTTCTTCAATTTCAAGCAACCTCTTCTGCACTCGTAAGCATTACAATAGGTCGATCATATGTTTGGTCTCTGCATTTTTTTAGACGTCTAGGTTTTATATATAATCTGCGACAAGCGGTGCGATTCCAGATAAAGTTGTTTCTCACACGTAGAAATCCGATCGTTGTGCTGTGTTGTGTTTCTCAACAACGGCCCCTTCAACAAAGGGGCTCCATATAAGTTCCAACAAAGTTTCCACTAGAATCATTTATCTCCATTTTATGCCTTATAACTGAAAATATTATATTCTTCGTATTGTTTAAATTAGCAGCCATCCTTACTATTTCTTTTATGAATTTGCTAACTGCTATAATTTTTATTGTTCGACTAAGCTTTTCGTCATCACTGACATCTTCAGGTCTTAAACAACCTTCAGGTCGTTGTTTAAGACCTGAAGATGTCAGTGATGACGAAAAGCTTAGTCGAACAATAAAAATTATAGCAGTTAGCAAATTCATAAAAGAAATAGAAAATATTATACTCGCTTTTGACCCTGAGAATGTTTATTATCCAGAATATTTATTATCTAGATATTTTGGAATAATTTTGATAGTACTCCAAATGAAAGCCGTGCTGATCAAGTGAGTGAAACAATAAAAACATGTTCTTATCGAAGTCGAAGCCATTTGGGTTCGAGAATTGTATAAGAAACTACAAAAAACTTGGAAATTTTTTCCATATAAGGAAAAACTGCACCTTCTCTTGATTTTAATAACATAATAGACAAAATAAGGGCTCTAAAACAATTTAATACAGTATCTATGTAATTGAATTATAAGCGAATAAAACTTCGAGTTTTCTCATTTCAAACGGTCCTTTTATTCTTGGTCTTTCAGGTGAATTTACATTTCTTTCAACTTTATAGGTAATGAGTAAAGTACTTAGGTACGTATTACGAGAAAACGATGACATATACATACTAGACGATAAAAAACCCTTAGCAGTAGCTTCAAAATAAAAGCCGCCGGTCCTTTGTACGTCATATTTCCTCAATCTTATAGACTACTCGATGAACTACATACTGAATAACATAACTTATTTGATCAATTTTTTTACAGGTTTTGTGTTGTATCAATAATTAATTAAGGCACATGCACTGTTAGTGGTTGTTTGCCTCATATGTTGGAACAGTTTTCGTAATTTCTTATTTCCGTAATATTTGATCACAGATTAATTATTTTCAGTTCAGTATGTACATTTTTAAAGGTACAGTACGTACGTCCATCCCATCTTTAATGGGCGCAAGGCACCCGTTTTAAGCGGTATGAATATAGAGGAATAATGTATCATGGTTTGTCAGAAGAGTCGTAATTCAAGGAGGTCTTCGAGCCGTACTCTGTCCGCCGTACATCGATCGATTGTGAACTGTTTTCTCCGCGGTATCGATCTCTTCCCTTCCCTATCTCAGGACCACCAGTGAGTCAGGCGCACATCCTAGTTCGGCTCAAACGCCTTCGTTAGCTACTAGAGACATTTTTTTTTAACCCGTTTACCTTCTCCCTTCCTCCACACAAGCCTAAGCGGACTGCTTGCCACTGATACCGTCGTCACAGGCATGAAAAAACCCTGCCTCAAGGAGGGCGACCGACACCACGTAGGGTCTGCTGACTGGTTCCGAGGTGGGCGGTGTCTGCCGTCTTACTTGACAGCTCGAAGAGTGACATACTCTAGAGAATAATTGCGTTGATGGTTTCCTTCTCCAGTTCCGATAAATTTCCTTCCGCAGTCTAGGAATCAACACCAGCGATCTTCTAGGGCCCGTCCGGACGCGGCAGCACAGCTGGAAAAACAACTGGCAACTCCATGAAGAATCTAATGAACCGTTAAAGTAAAATTGATCTTACTGTTTAAAAATCGAGATTGAACAAATTGAAACAACTATAGCGACACAAGTCTTCTGTTTATAACTTTCAAATTTTATGCTAGAACAGAAAACAGATAGTTAAAATCTTCGCAGATGTCCTCGTAGCAGAAGAGCACGTGGGTTTCAGAAAAAGAAGGTCATAACGCGATCTTTACAAAAAAATTGAAAACATGCTTAACTTTCATGGTTTGAGATAAATCTGTCGATTTAACTTTCTAAACTTTCTAGGTACAGAAAATGCATTTGACAGTTTTAATAGAACTATCAAATGTTGGTAGTTTTCCGATTATTTAATAGCAACGCAGGAATGCATATACAGTGAAACGACTGTTAGCCTACATTTTGATTAATTGCTATTGATAATTCATTTACGTCTAAAAACACAATTAATAAAAACCAACTATTATAATGATCGATTTCCGTTAACCGTGCAAGTCTGATCGCTCTTCGTTTTGGGTGAAAACGGTTAGGCCTACATGATTAACCGTAATCGATGACCAAATCGTTTGTTTTTTGATGAATTGTGTTGTGTAGACGTAAATGAATTCTTATAGTAATTAGTTAAAGTAACGCATCGCATAAAAAGGCTTATTAAAAGGTTGTCCTAGATTTTCTGTTAGATATAAGTTCATTGTTCCAAGTAACAAGGAAGTTAGACATCGGTGTTCTTTGTCACTGACGCTTTATCGTGTTTTCAATAACTATTTATTTTATAGTTTTGTGTTGCTTAATGTTATAGGCTTACACACACAGTGAACAAACATGAATGCACGTATGCGCACAATGGCCTACCGGTCTAGGGAATAAAGGGGGTCATGACCTTTACGTAATCGTAAACAGGGAACACAGCAGTAAAACGTTTCGAGAACCTCCTGTTTAATAGTTTGTCTCCAAACGAGAAGTCGCAGTACCCTAATTCGTCACTCGTCAGCAAGTTCCAGTTGAAGCTGTTCGTGCCCGTATTCAACGTTACAGGAAAACAATGATTAGAATAGACAAAAGTAAGAAATAACTAATTCGTTAACATATTTATATGAGCTGTACTGTGGCGTATATGTAATACGATTCTGTAATATTACAACGAAAAAGATTAACGCGAAATGGCATGACCATTTTTTTTCTCTCGTATCTACTGAATATAGTATGACAGAGAAGCACAAGTGACACAAAACGACAGCGTGAATGTATATACAAATGATTTATACACGGAACATGAGCAGATCTATGGGGCCCAATTAGTTAGACCCCCCCCCCATAAACAGAAATGTTTACACACTACTACTGAAGGAAAATTATTATTTGCCTGGGAAGAATTTTTTTTTTACTATGAAAGTGGTTGAACATAGTGAACCTCCCCATAAATTACCCTTCAGAATTTCTCTCTGCCTCATCAACTGGATACAGATACTTAAGCTCAAGTTAACAATATTAAGAACAGTAACATGCAGTAGTCAACCCTCCTTGGTGTATCAGTAGCAGCAAACTTTATATCGACTCAGCCACGCGTCTTGTAGAAGCTGCCTAGAGCGACCAAATGAAGAGGCTAGACAACTACACGACGCTACGGTCATCAGAAGAAAACTGAAAAGACAACGGACAGCAGATAGACATTAAAAGTTACTGTATGTAATTAAAATTCTGAGTGCTGTCACCAGGGACGTATTTACGGGAGGGGAGACGAACAGGACCGGACCCCCCCCCCCCAGAGGGTCGAAAAAATGACGAATTTGGTTAATCTCTTAATTTTTAGGCTCTTTTATTACTTTTTCAGCTGTGTTTTCCAGCTAGTAGCTCTTTTTAAATGTACATACAGGTAGCTCTTTTTAAGTATAGGTTTAAAATATGAAATACAGAAATAAACAACGTTTCAGTGACGAGTATATTTATTGTTTTATTATTGTTTACTTTAATATGATTGATTTCAGGATACTGTCACACATTTTTCAGCCACTTTAAAGATAGTAATGTTGATTAGTCTTAACTTGTTTTTTATTTTGTATGAAGCCGCTCGACCGGACCCCGGATCCCCTCCTCCCCAAAACCAAATTCAAGATACGCCACTGGCTGTAACCAGGCAGCTTCTACCTTAAATGTAGTGTCAGACCATTTATTTGTTGCTTAAATAATAGCTGATAGTAAATTATCTTGAATCAATAAAAAACAGATAGCTTATGTTACTATGTTATGTATA
Source organism: Magicicada septendecula (assembly GCA_034769895.1). Lineage (NCBI taxonomy): Eukaryota > Metazoa > Arthropoda > Insecta > Hemiptera > Cicadidae > Magicicada > Magicicada septendecula. The sequence goes on along the minus strand of CM068376.1, from coordinate 139,218,739 downwards.
TAAACACATAGACGTTTTATTTACTACTTAGTTTAAGTATTACATTAATTTTTTATTAATTTCATTTGCTTGTTTGTAGGCTACATCTTCTGTAGTAGTCCCTAATCTCATCTCAGTTGGATTTTCGTGTACAGTAAATTAGCGTTTTTTACTTCCATATTTCCTTAAGGAATGGAAGTATGGTGATGGCAAAAAAAATCGTGTTCGAGATTATTGCAGATTCTGATTCTACTACACTCAAAACATGAAAAAAAGTCGTTTTCCGAAAAGTGTCTGTGTGTGTGTGTGTCTGTGTGTCTGTGTGTGTGTGTGTGTCTGTGTGTCTGTGTGTCTGTCTGTGTGTGTGTCTGTAGATTTTTTTTCTATGGCAAACGATAACTGCCGCAAATTCAAACGGAATCAAATAATTTTTTGCATACAGACCTGATTTGTAGAGGACTCGCGACCTATTGTTTTTGGTGAAGATCGGTTGAGGGAAAGGGGTAGTTTACCTGCAACGGTTTTTTTTATCAAGGGAAATTTTTTTTTTTTGGCAAACGATAACAGCCGCAAATTCAAACACAATCAAATAATGTTTCGTATACAGCCCTGAATTGTAGAGTTCTCAAGACCTTTTGTTTTGGGTGAAGATCGGTTAAGGGAAAGGGGTAGTTTACTTGTAACGTTTTATGTTTTAACAAGGGTATTTCCTATGGCAAACGATAACAGCCGCAAATTCGAACAGAATCAAAAGATTATTTGCATGCAGCCCTAAATTGTAGAGTTCTCAAGAAGTATTGTTTTTGGTGAAGATCGGTTAAGGGAAAGGGGTAGTTTACCTACAACGTTTTTTTAACAAGGGTATTTTCTATGGCAAACGATAACAGCCGCAAATTCAAACAGAATCAAATAATTTTCTGCATACAGCCCTGATTTGTAGAGTACTCAAGACCTATTGTTTGTGGTGAAGATCAGTTGAGGGGAAGGGGTAGTTTACCTGCACGGTTTTTTTATCAAGGGAAATTTTTTTTTTTGGCAAACGATAACAGCCGCAAATTCAAACAGACTTAAATAATGTTTCGTATACAGCCCTAAATTGTAGAGTTCTCAAGACCTATTGTTTTTGGTGAAGATCGGTTGAGGGAAAGGGGTAGTTTACTTGCAACGTTTTTTTAACAAGGGTATTTTCTATGGCAAACGATAACAGCCGCAAATTCAAACAGAATCAAATAATGTTTTGCATACAGCCCTGATTTGTAGAGTACTCAAGACCTATTGTTTTTGGTGAAGATCGGTTAAGGGGAAGGGGTAGTTTACCTGCACCGTTTTTTTATCAAGCGTATTTTCTATGGCAAACGATAACAGCCGCAAATTCGAACAGAATCAAATAATTTTTTGCATACATCCCTGAATTGTAGAGGTCTCAAGGACGTTCGATTTTGGTGAAGATCGGTTAAGGGGAAGGGGTAGTTTACCAGCAACCTTTTACGTTTTAACAAGAGTAAAGTACTTGCAAATTTATTTAAACTTTTTGAAACAATGGTAATTGTTAAAAATAAAATAATTTTGTTGCCAGGCAATAAAATTAAAATTTTTTAATTTTAATGTAATATAATATTTTTCATTTAATACGGCAATAAAAAGGCAGGTAAGACACAAACACACAATTCACGTTATTTCTGGCCTCACTCATGTTTATTTTCTTACGTTTGCACGCTTTTTAAATGGAAAGTGCCGAAACCCACACCAACATAACGCGTGCAAGCCGAAAAAATGGACATCAATTTGCTTACTGGCGAAGCTAGTAGTTAATGAATGGGTAGGCAAAAATCTTATCTTAAATTTTTTTTAAGGAATCACTAAAAGGACGGTGGGTCAAATCGGACGCTGAGGTAGAGTTTGCTGTAACCGAATGGTTCCACAAACAGCCGTAAGAATTTTACTAGCAGGGAATCTACAGGTTAGCGCAACAGTGGAACTCATGTCTTAATGTTATTGGAGACTTCTTTTAAAATCGTTGAATAAAAATTGCTTTACAGCTCTATACGTGTGTCTATTGAACAATCCTTGTATTAGTCATACACGATAATACAACTGATTAAACTTCAAATTTTTAAACTTGGTTAGTTTCTATATATATGTTTAATGTTACAAATAATTCAAATAACAATCTTGATCATCTGTTAGTTCAGCGGAATAACAGTGACACTTTTAATAACCGCATAAAATAAACACTTAGAAACAACACAGGCGCTTTAACTTAACTGTTTGGACCACAGAAGTGAGGCATGCCTCAACGCTCTATGTGTACAGCGCGGGACAATCCCCCCTCCCTACACTTCCCTATCTCACCGCTACATTGCTTACATACGATGTATACAAAAAACGCTGAGGCAAGTTCAGGTTGCCTCATTCGCTTTAAACGAACTATGCCGAATCTCACCTGTCACCATCTAGCGGTCGCTCAATAAAGCACGTTTCGGTTTAATAAATTTGACAGTCACAGTAACAATGTATAATCTTTACGTTATGTAGTTCATACGTATTTATAATTTTTATTCTACAGAATTTGTTAGGGTAGGCATTGCCTCAATTGCCTCCATGTAACTTCGCCACTGATATATATGTGTACAACGTTATCGGCAACAAAGAAGTAGTTTTTGTTAAAATTCCTTCCCGGGATATTTGGCCGTAGTCCAATGTTTTCTACAAAACCAGACATTTCGGCAATGCCATCGACTTCCATCATCAGTGAAAATCGAGTGCGATAACGTGAGGTGGTATACGTTAGTGACCACAGTACTGTGGTTAAGGCTGAAGCAGTAAGTAGAAAGAAGTAGTTTCTATGGTAATATTTCATTTCGAAAATGATTTTAAATATAAATCTTAGAATATGGAAGTCATGTATGGTTCTCCATACCGATATTTTCTATAGTAAACGATAACAGCCGCAAATTCAAACAGAATCAAATGATGTTTTGCATACAGCCCTGTATTGTAGAGTTCTCAATACGTATTGGTGTTGGTGAAGATCGGTTAAGGGAAAGGGGTAGTTTACCAGCAACATTTTATGTTTAACAAGGGTAATTTTTTATATGACGAACGATAACTGCCGTAAATTCAAACAGAATCAACTAGGTTTTTGCATACCTTTTTGAACTAAAGAGAACTCGAGGTCTGTTGATTTTGTTGAAGATTGGTTAAGGGAAGGGGTAGTTTATCAGCAACGTTTTATGTTTTAAAAAGGGTAATTTTTTTATGACGAACGATAACTGCCGAAAATTAAATGAGAATCAAATAATTTTTTGCACCCCCTGAGTTGCAGAGAGCTCAAGGTCTATTGATTTTGGTGAAGATCGGTTAAGGGAAAGGGGTAGTTTACCTGCAACATTTTATGTTGTAACAAGAGAAATGTTCCCATGACGAACGATAACTGCCGCACATTCAAACAGAATCAAATATTTTTTTGCATGCTTCGCTGAATTGTAGAGGACGGAAGGTCTGTTGATTTTGGAGAAGATCGATTAAGAGAAAGGGGTAGTTTACCTGAAACATTTTATGATTTAACAAGAGTAAAGTACTTAATTTTTATAAATAAAGTATCCTGATAAGAAGCTCATAGTAATCCACTGTAGAAACGTAGATGAAATATCTCTAAATGAAGAAGTTAGGTGAACGGGGTGGGGGTAATTTTCTATTATTAAAAATTATAGTTGAAGGTGGAGGGTAGAATTTTTTATATGTGTACTACGTTATCGGCAACAAAGAAGTAGTTTTTTGTTAACATTGCTTCCCGGGCTCTTTAGCCGTAGTCCAGTGTTTTTGCAAAATCAGACTTTTCGGCAGTGCCATCGACTGCCATCATCGGTGAAAATCGAGTGCGAAAACGTGAGGTGGTATACGTTAGTGACCACAGTACTGTGGTTAATGCTGAAGCAATAAGTAGAAAGGCGTAGTTTCTATGGAAATATTTCATTTCGAATATGATTTTAAACATTAATCTTAGAACATGGAAGTCATGTATGGTTCTCCATACCGATATTACTTCCATATTCCTTAAGGAATGGAAGTATGGTGATGGCAAAAAAAATCGTGTTCGAGATTATTGCAGATTCTGATTCTACTACACTCAAAACATGAAAAAAAGTCGTTTTCCGAAACGTGTCTGTGTGTGTGTCTGTCTGTGTGTCTATCTGTCTGTGTGTCTGTGTAGATTTTTTTTTATGGCAAACGATAACTGCCGCAAATTCAAACAGAAACAAATAATGTTTTGCATACAGTCCTGATTTGTAGAGTACTCACGACCTATTGTTTTTGGTGAAGATCGGTTGAGGGAAAGGGGTAGTTTACCTGCAACGTTTTTTTATCAAGCGTATTTTCTATGGCAAACGATAACAGCCGCAAATTCAAACAGAATCAAATAATTTTTTGCATACGTCCCTGAATTGTAGAGGTCTCAAGGACTTTCGATTTTGGTGAAGATCGGTTAAGGGGAAGGGGTAGTTTACCTGCAACCTTTTACGTTTTAACAAGAGTAAAGTACTTGAAAATTCATTTAAACTTTTTGAAACAATGGTAATTGTTAAAAATAAAATAATTTTGTTGCCAGGCAATAAAATTATAATTTTTTCATTTTAATGTAAATCTGTACATAGTATAAAGTAACGTCGGTCCGTTTTCTCTCTGTGTTTGAAATCGCTAATCTCAGGAAGTACTGAACGGATTTTATTCAAGTTTTCGCCAATAGATAGAGTGTCTATCGAGGAACATTTATGTGTATAATTAATACATATATGTTGTACATTAGCTTAGCTATCACGGTTTATGTCAAGTAAGTGGTATAGTTTACATCTTATATATAAAATGAATGTTTCTTTGTTTGTCCCGTATGCGTTCCTATACCATTCATCCGATTGCGATGAAACGTCGGTGAGTTGTTGTGCGCACGTCCGCGAAGGTTTCTTCCACATCTCCTCCTAAACCACTGTACCGATTTCAACCAAACTTGGCACAAATATTTTACGCAACGGGAGAACCAACATAGGATAGGTGTTTTTTCGATGGGGTCTTTTTGGGGGTTCTTTGGGGTCTTCCACATCGCCTCCTAAACCACTGGACCGATTTCAACCTAACTTGGCACAAATATTTTACGCAAAGGGAGAACCAACATAGGACAAGTGTTTTTTTCTATACGATCCTTTGGGGGGTCCTCTGGGGTCTTCCACGTCTCCACCTAAACCATTGGACCGATTTCAACCAAACTTGGCACAAATATTTTACGCAACGGGAGAACCAACATAGAACAGGTGTTTTTTTCGATACGATACTCTGGGGGGTCCTTTGCGGTCTTAAAAAACTATTAGATCTGGTTACTATGGCAACCCAATAGAATAGATTCTGTTCTAAATATATTATCGCATTAAATTGAAGACCACGCGAACGAAGTTGTGGGCAACAGCTATTTATTTTTAAGAAGCCTACTTTAATTAAATTTTATTAATTAAACTAACATTTTAATTACGTACAACGTAAAACTCCGTAGCGAAGCACGGGTATTCTGCTAGTCACGTATAAGAGAAAATATATCGTGCGTGGCAGGCAAGCATATCTCAGTTATGTACTGTTTACGTTTCCATTTTATTATTATCACTACCGCAATAAAAAGGCAGGGAAGACACACACACACACACACACACACACACACACGCACACACACACACACACACACACACAATTCGCGTTATTTCTGGCCTCATTCATGTTTATTTTCTTACATTTGCACGGTTTTGAAATGGAAAGTGCCGAACCCATCAACATAACGCATGCAAGCCGAAAAAGTGTCCAGCGTGGATAGCGATTTGCTTCCTGTGGATCGCTGGGCAGTGTAACTGCACGTGTTTACAGAGGAACGATTCATAGACAGACTTTTCGTCTTTAGGGAATGAACCCTCTGCAAGATGCTGAGGGTCCATGAGTGACTTCGGAGCGCTCCTTCTTTTCCGCGTGTTTGTTCTGTGAAACGTACACTGTAGATTCGCAGATTTATTCTAAGCAACGCTCAATAGGAAATGTTGAAAATTTTTGTCCACGGTGAACCCTCATACACACTAAACCTGCTCTGATGTTTTAATTACGGACATCATAATATTAAAACTTTGGAAACTTGAGCACTACTTAATGGAGATCAATCATTAACTTATACAAGCCATTAATTTTATGCATATTTTTTATATATATGTGTACAACGTTATCGGCAACAAAGAAGTAGTTTTTGTTAAAATTCCTTCCCGGGATATTTGGCCGTAGTCCAATGTTTTCTACAAAACCAGACGTTTCGGCAATGCCATCGACTTCCATCATCAGTGAAAATCTAGTGCGATAACGTGAGGTGGTATATGTTAGTGACCACAGTACTGTGGTTAAGGCTGAAGCAGTAAGTAGAAAGAAGTAGTTTCTATGGTAATATTTCATTTCGAAAATGATTTTAAAAATAAATCTTAGAATATGGAAGTCATGTATGGTTCTCCATACCGATATTTTTAAGTTGTTATAAACAGAACGAGGCATTGTATTCAGTATCAGTATACAATATCAAGTATCACACACACACAAATGTAGAATACTCTTTTTTGTTTGGAAGGAATAATGTAATAGCATCGAAAACAATAATAGCATAATGTAATAGTCCTTACATCGAAAACAAGTTTGTGGGCGTGTATTTATTTGTTTACTACGCAGTTATGCCAACAAAACAATGTTCTTCACTGTCTTATCAATTAGTAAAAACTATAACTATTACATACAAGCAACGGTCGAGGGTCATAAATATTTTGTGTTAACCGATGTTTAGTGTGTGAATCAGTTTTACAATTAAGTTTACAGTTATGAAAAACTTTAAACATAAACGTGTTTCAGAAATTGTTTCCCCTTTTTCACATTTTATGTTAGTTCTGCTCGTTGCCAACAGATGGGGTACATTATCCGATAACTACATTTATTCGTACGTCGGCGCACATTGGCACTGTTACTGATAACTCAAACGAATCGTTATAATAAATAATTCTTGTTCAGGAAAATTAAATTCATAGACAGTAGCTTAGAACTCTCCAAGGGGGTCACGAAAGGCCGTAGAGACGGTGTTTTAAAATAAAGAAATTGTTTTTAATTGATTATTTATTCCAAATAATATTTACACAGAAAAAACGGAAATCGCAGATAACGAATTTTAGTGTTTCTTATAAAATTATTAACGTTGTATCAAGTTAATACAACCATCGCTAGGTCAAAATTTACTCTAGAAGGAGTGAGTCTTCAGCTAAAAACCACTGGTCTAAGTGAGTGGGTCCCAAAATTTTTGTTCCAGACCCCATTTTACGACTGCTGAATATCACGCCCACTCCGTGTAAGCTTCTGCAGGAATACGGTTATAAACTACAAAAAATCCATACAACAAAACCCTAATTATAAATATAATACTACTGACTCGGAACACTAAAGTTTTATTGGTAAAAATGTAAATTTACATTTTTGTCAAAAATTAAAATTTTGCTAAAAAAATAAAAATTACCTTTTTACCAATGAGTGTTCCGAGTTAGTAGTATTATATTTATAATTACTTAATCCACGGACACGTCATGGACAGGTTTCATATCCGGGACAGGTTTCATATTGTAGCTTGCCAAAAAGTAATATCAATAAAAAAATTTAAATTTCGATGACAACTTAATGACATATGTCTTTACTTCAGAGAAAACAGAGCTACTGTTTCAACATCTTTATTTAATAATATTAAAAAAATGTTTTAAAAAATTGATTGTATTAAAAATATAGGATTAAGACTACTGATTTTACTTCCATATTCCTTCAGGAAATGGAAGTATGGTGATGGCAAAAAAAAATATCGTGTTCGAGATTATTGCAGATTCTGATTGTACTACACTCAAAACATGAAAAAAAGTCGTTTTTCGAAAAGCGTCTGTGTGTGTGTCTGTCTGTCTGTCTGTCTTTCTGTGTGTGTGTCTGTAGATTTTTTTTCTATAGCAAACGATAACAGCCGCAAATTCAAACAGAATCAAATAATTTTTTGCATACAGTTCTGATTTGTAGAGTACTCACGACCTATTGTTTTTGGTGAAGATCGGTTGAGGGAAAGGGGTAGTTTACCTGCAACGGTTTTTTTTATCGAGGGTAATTTTTTTTTTTGGCAAACGGTAACAGCCGCAAATTCAAACAGAATTAAATAATGTTTTGCATACATCCCTGAATTATGGAGTTCTCAAGACCTATCGATTTTGGTGAAGATCGGTTAAGGGAAAGGGGTAGTTTACCTGCAACATTTTATGTTTTAACAAGGGTATTTTCTATGGCAAACGATAACAGCCGCAAATTCAAACAGAATCAAAAGATTATTTGCATACAGCCCTAAGTTGTAGAGTTCTCAAGACCTATTGTTTTTGGTGAAGATCGGTTAAGGGAAAGGGGTAGTTTACCTGCAACGTTTTTTTTAACAAGGGTATTTTCTATGGCAAACGATAACAGCCGCAAATTCAAACAGAATCAAAAAATTTTTTGCATACAGCCCTGATTTGTAGAGTACTCAAGACCTATTGTTTTTGGTGAAGATCGGTTAAGGGGAAGGGGTAGTTTACTGGCAACGTTTTTTTATCAAGGGTAATTTTCTATGGCAAACGATAACAGCCGCAAATTCAAACAGAATCAAATAATTTTTTTGCATACGTTCCTGAATTGTAGAGATCTCAAGGACTTTCGATTTTGGTGAAGATCGGTTAAGGGGAAGGGGTAGTTTACCTGCAACCTTTTACGTTTTAACAACAGTAAAGTACTTGAAAATTCATTTAAACTTTTTGAAACAATGGTAATTGTTAAAAATAAAATAATTTTGTTGCCAGGCAATAAAATTATAATTTTTTCATTTTAATGTAAATCATGTTAATATACATGTATAAAATAATATGTCGTTCGTGGCAGGCAAGCATATCTCAGTTATGTAATGTTTACGTTTCCATTTTATTATTATGACTACCGCAATAAAAAGGCAGAGAAGACACACACACACAAAATTCGCATGATTTCTGGCCTCACTCATGTTTATTTTCTTACATTTGGACGCTTTTTAAAGGTAAGTGCCGAAACCCATACCAACATAACGCGTGCAAGCCGAAAAAGTGTCCAGCGTGGATAGCGATTTGCTTCCTGTGGATCGCTGGGTAGTGTAACTGCACGTGTTTACAGAGAAACGATTCATAGACAGACTTTTCGTCTTTAGGGAATGAACCCTCTGCAAGATGCTGAGGGTCCATGAGTGACTTCGGAGCGCTCCTTCTTTTTCGCGTGTTTGTTCTGTGAAACATACACTGTAGATTCGCAGCTTTACTCTAAGCAACGCTCAATAGGAAATGGTGAAAATTTTTGTCCACGGTGTACCCTCATACACACTAAACCTGCTCTGATGTTTTAATTACGGACATCATGATATTAAAACTTTAGAAACTTGAGCACTACTTAATGGAGATCAATCATTAACTTATACAAGCCATTAATTTTATGCATATTTTTTATATATATGTGTACAACGTTATCGGCAACAAAGAAGTAGTTTTTGTTAAAATTCCTTCCCGGGATATTTGGCCGTAGTCCAATGTTTTCTACAAAACCAGACGTTTCGGCAATGCCATCGACTTCCATCATCAGTGAAAATCGAGTGCGATAACGTGAGGTGGTGTACGTTAGTGACCACAGTACTGTGGCTAAGGCTGAAGCAGTAAGTAGAAAGAAGTAGTTTCTATGGTAATATTTCGTTTCGAAAATGATTTTAAATATAAATCTTAGAATATGGAAGTCATGTATGGTTCTCCATACCGATTTTTTTACTTCCATGTTCCTTAAGGAAATAGAAGTATGGTGATGGCAAAAAAAATCGTGGACGAGATTATTGCAGATTCTGATTGTACTACCCTCAAAACATGAAAAAAGTCATTTTTCGAAAAGCGTCTGTGTGTGTGTCTGTCTGTCTTAGATTTTTTTTTCTACGGCAAACGATAACAGCCGTAAATTCAAACAGAATTAATTAATTTTTTACATGTGTGCCTGAGTTGGAGAATACTCAAGACCTATTGATTTTGGTGAAGATCGGTTACGGGGAAAGGGCAGTTTACCTGAAACATTTTTTGTTGTAACAAGAGTAAAGTATACTTAATTTTGATAAATAAAGTATCCTGATAAGAAGATCTTAATAATCCACTGTAGAAACGTAGATGAAATGTCTATAAATGAAGAGGCTAGTTGAACGGGCTTGGGGTAATTTTCTATAAATGAAAATTATAGTTGAAGGGGGAGGGGATAATTTTTATGTGTACTACGTTATCGGCAACAAAGTAGTAGTTTGTTGTTAAAATTCCTTCCCGGGCTGTTTGGCCGTAGTCCAGTGTTTTATGCAAAACCAGACGTTTCGGCAGTGCCGTCGACTGCCATTATCAGTGAAAATCGAGTGCGATAACGTGTGGTGTATAACTTTTGTTTTATGCCTACGTTGTTGGCGACAAATATAACTTAATAGAGACTAGTTCCACATATTGGTGCGACAAATATAACTTTTGTTTTTGTTCTTTTATTTGTTATGTATTTACCAATATATTAAAGATTTATATGATTTATGATTTAATTTCGTAATCTCAGTTACTAAATACGTCTACTCATTATTATGTAATTCATTAATTCAGTTGGGCGCCAGAGCAGAGTATCCCAGGGTTTACTAAGAAAGAAAAACTCGTTCAGTTGGGATACTATATTATTTCATTTTATTACAACTAAGGCATTGCCATTTTATCATACACACTATGATATTTAATAGAACATTGTGTATACACAATATATGTTATACACACATATGTTAATACACATTTATTACTAACTTCAAAGTGTTATGATTCTTTACGATTACTATTATTTCGTATTCTTCATTAACGAGCCGCAATATTATACTCTATTTATCTGACATATATATGTATTACAACGATTTAAAATTGAAAATTTAATATAATTTAAATTTGTGGAGCCCCACGATCTTGGAGCGCCATTTATTACCACGATACAACGTTATTAAATGTATGCGTGTCGTGTCACACGTTGACGGGCGACAAAATTATATAACAACACAATTATATATGTAGGTTGTATAACGATATCAGGTGTAATTATAATAAGAATATTATATTTATGAGTATTTAAAATTCATATTTATTGTTTACTCAATCTTATAAATAATAAACATCATTAATAATCTTCGGTCACGATATTGCTCATTATTAAATGTTTATCTCTTATACTATGCGGTGTTACACATATTTAAAAACCCTCTTACATCTAGACATGTTAATAATCTTAATCTAGACATGTCAATAATTTGATTTACTAATAAAAAATAAAATTAAAATGTAATTTGAATTGAATTCTTTTAATTCAGATCTGACCTCAACTCGCACAGTCTATACCAAGTTTAAAATTACATTTAAATTTATATTACTTTTAGACTGGCATTTGTTTTATTATTCAAATTTAAATTATTCTTTTCTATAATGCAAATATCAAATCAATTTAACTATTTACTTTGATAAACAAAATCTACTCTCTCAATTTAAAATTTTTTTTATTATTTCTTTATATGCGATCGCTCATTCTTACGACTAAACATTTATCTACATTTCTAAAATATTATTTCTAATTATAATTTTTTCTTTGTTTTAATTTATTGTCGTTTGATATAGTCTTTATGAGCTCTTTTAAAAAATCATTTATAAATGCATTATGCATGTCACCTCGAGTTCTGATGATCTTACGACTTATTGGCGGGTTCCAGCGTTGTCCAGAGTTAGTTTTCCATCCCTCCTCGCCTGGCGTGGTCCTGGATACGCCTAGAGTCCAGCGTCGTTCTCCAGCAGTGTGTGGTCCTCCTCAGAGGATTGTTATCTGCTGCAAGGTAGATCTCAAACTTCGGTTAGTCGTCCAAAAACATCGTCTAACGTCCATCATCCCTCGTCGCTCTGGTAGCTTCTTCGTAGATAATCTTGGTAGACTTAAACGATCCCGATACTTTACGTTTTCCGAAATATTGTCAACATAATTAACGAACGATTTATTCTTTCGTTAATTAGACTTGTAATAAAATAAAACTGTTCTGCCGACGGACAGCATGTCCGACTGCAACTGTGTCTTGAAATGAAGAGAAGGGTTTTCGGTCGAACCCTCAATTTATACCCTCTCGAGATTCCGCGCCAGTTAGCTCCAAAATCGTCCTGTCGATACCTGCAGATCGCCTGATAGCCCCCACTCCCGAATATTTTCATATATTTACAATTATTAGCATATAGCAATGTTTTGCACAGAATCGAGATAGCACAAATCATAGCTAATTTGATTAAGCACTCGCTGAATTAATTTGAGCGTCTTAGGGTAATTTGCGTATTTTTGGCACATTTATTTCGCACTGTCTCCGCGTAATGTGTCCTATTAACGTAATTTTTTCACTGGGGATAAATATAAATTTAACACACACTTTGGTGCCTTTGGTTTGTTTATACACTAATTAGTTTTCTCACAAATAATTAAAGTGATTATTTTATTAATTACTTGGGGAGGGTAGCTGAGATTCCTGTCTGTACATGCATCACTAACACACACAAGATACACGTGTAACACATATACAATTGAGCAGGTGTTTTCTGCTTGTCGGAACAGGTTAATTTCTCCCCTAATCTAACAATGAAATCTTTTTACAATCTCAGACCTGTCCATTTACTCTTAACTTATAATAATTCTACAAATTTTATATTTATTCAAATTAATGCCTAATACAGCATATGGCTGTATCGTTGCAGTATATATATTCAATATTTAACTAACACATCGCATAATATTCCTTAACTAACATTACTTTTCTTAATAACCCTTTATCTACAGTACCTGACTCGTATTCAAATGCTATTACTCTGATATTTCAATTTATTCCCTGAATTGTACAATGGTTACTAATATTACCTTTCTAGTATGTCATATTACACAAATTGCATTGTTAGTATCTGAACTTGTGTGGGTCTTTTTAGAATGAGATGGGTTATACTATAGTAGATTAAATTTTATGTTTATTAATTAGAAATCTGAATTATTAAGATTTGATATGCTACTTGTTGCAGGATTCCAGACTTTGCTTAGCCGCTCTTCGTCGCTTATTACACTTCAATTTCACTACATATGCTCGATTATCACTTCTTAAACTTGAACCAAACGCTCGCGTTGTACTTACGTCACGCACATAAATAAATATACTTTTCAACTCAACTTCGCGCACATCTGAAATATCTTCTTTACGTACTTTCCGCACTTATGAAATATTCTTCCTTTACGTACTTTATACGCACTAATACTTTCTTGATACTTTAACGTTTTACTTCTCGATTTATAATTAGTGAGCTAATTTATATGGTTTAAATAACAAACTATTATGACGTTCCGCTACATTACTGAAAGTTTTCGTAGAGTGACGCAGATTTTGCGTGCTTATCTTGGAATTTACTTAAAAAAACTCTCTCTAACTCCCTGGTCTCTCTTTTCATAGTTTTGCTATTGATTCCATCATCACCTTACTAGTTGAAGACACATTCATTGCCCAGGGTTTGAAATATTCCCCGGTGAATTTGAAATTCTCCATTTCTGTCTCGTTATTTTCACGCGCGCTTAACTGACGCTTTTTCTTATTGGTTAAACAGTGCGGGCGCGTTATTTTTTACCGCGTGGTCGCTTGGCTGTTCTACAAACGACGCTACTTTCTACAATCGTAATAAATATTGGGCTGTCATCTTTTGTCTTCTGAAGGACATCAACCGGCCTTTCTAACGGTACTCGTCAGTTTTTTTCTGTTTTCGATATACAAAACAATTTATGCGTTTATGACATACTAGGTACAGTTGTCTATTGTATTTTATTTCGGCTGGCGACAGACTGTCGGCACACAAGCCTCGCCCTGTTCATTCTTTACTCTACGTATTACTTACATTTATGTATTAAAATTTCATATCTTATCATACCTCTATAACTATGATTAATAATTAAAGTTTTTATCTATATATTACACATATTGCATTAATTTATATAAGTATATATTGTATATATTGATTGAATTAATTTATTTGTATTTATGTTATATATATATATATTGAATTAAAATATAACGTTCCACAGTAACGTCACATTTGTCCCCCTAAATGATTTCTCCATAATTTTCTTAAGAGAATTTGGGACATCATTTTGTATGCCTCTAATCTTTAATGACACATACATACATATATATCACTCCTACCATATAATCTTTATTTGACCTACTTCTAAAATTGTTGACATATAAGGTAGGTGCTCATGATGGTTTTTCATGAAAACCATCGTACTCTATTCATTTTTTAATGCTCTTTCGATTGATGTTGTCGTTGATAGCGTACCTTTTACGAGTTGTTCATAATAAACGATTTTCGTGAAAGCTGACCTGCTACGTTTATTTTTTCTCCTGACAAAATTACTCAATAAAAAGCTTTTTTTGTTGTGTTTTAGATATAAAATAATGTCTGACAACGTGAAGAAAAGGGGATTATGGACTGAAGAAGCCATGTCCAAGGCAGTGAGCGGTGTGAAGAGTGGGAAGTTCTCAGTTCAAGGGGCAAATAACAAGTTTAAAGTACCTAGACGTACTTTACGCCGTTATTTGGAGAGAGATGACCCCTTAAAGAAGTCAAAGTTAGGTGGAAAATCCACCTTAACGCCTGAACAAGAAAAACAGCTATGCCAGAGAATTTTCCGTTTGTCTTCTGTGGGTTATCCATTGACTCCTAACATCCTTAAACTGAACGTTTTTCGTTTTTGTCAAGAAAACAACATCCCAAATCGTTTTAAAGAGACTGCTGGTCGTAAGTGGTTCGACAGTTTTTTGAAGAGGAACACTGACGTTGCACGACGGAAAGCTCAAAGGCTGAACCCAGCCCGGACTCAGAAATTAAATAAGTTCATAGTTGCTGATCACTTTGCGAAACTAAAAGAAATCTTCACCAAGTACGATTTTTTCAAATTCCCAGAACGAGTTTTCAATATGGATGAAAAAGGATGCCGCCTCCACCTTCATAAGGATCCAAGAGTTTTAACCCAAAAGGGGGCTTCACGAGTTCATATTGTAGGGAAAGAACACGGAGAAAGCGTTACAATTGTGGCTTGTGGGAACGCTGTGGGTTCGATGATCCCTCCAATGATTTTATACTCAGGAGTGAGAGAAAATAAAGCCTGGGAGAAAGGTCTACCTGCTGGATCATCGACTCAAATGACTCCAAAAGGGAGCATGGCAACTCAAACTTTTGTTGATTTTCTGCAACATTTTGCCAGATTTAAACCCAACGGACATTGCCTTCTGATTTTTGACGGAGCCAAGGCACACGTCGATTTCAAAATTTGTGAAGAGGCTGAAAAGCATGACATTGCCCTCTATTGCTTGCCATCTAATACAACTCATGAATTGCAACCATTGGACAAAAGTTGCTTCAGGAGCTTTGAAACTTTTTGGGACCAAGAAGTTCTGAATTTTTTCGACTCACACCGGGACGAGAATGATATCACTCGGTTGAACTTTCCTGATGTGTTCATCCCAGCATGGGGCAGATCAATGACACAATCTAATATGACTAGTGGCTTCAGAGCCACAGGTATTTACCCGCTCAACCCGAATGTGATCCTA
Organism: Magicicada septendecula; assembly: GCA_034769895.1. Classification (NCBI taxonomy): domain Eukaryota; kingdom Metazoa; phylum Arthropoda; class Insecta; order Hemiptera; family Cicadidae; genus Magicicada; species Magicicada septendecula. The sequence continues at coordinate 139,202,976 of CM068376.1, read as the reverse complement.
GAAGATGCGTTTGCCCCTAGTACTGTGACTGAACTCCCGCCTCCTGAATTGAACAACCAACAAAGCTTAGGCTTGGCTGACAACAATCAGCCGAGCACCAGCAGTGATCCGGTTCCTTCTTGCAGCTCATTGGACCAACCCACTACTCTTCTGGCATCAGTTGCTCACACTCCACCACACAAAACTAAACGTCCTAAGCGTTGTCAAATTGTCGATCTTGATTCGTCATCGTCGTCTGATCCAGATGATCCTCTTGAAGTTGATGCTCTGTGTATGGATAGAGATGACTCTCCGCCAGGGATTGAATCGTCCAGCAGAAAATCATCTTCCAGCTTTTATGAACTTCTAGCAACGCCAAAAAGGAAGAGAAAATCAACGAGGGTCATAAGACTAGCCACGAATTCGCGTGGGATCGAGCTGAAAAAAAATCTTTTCCAGCCAAAAGAAGCTCAGCCTGTGACGATTTAAATTCTAACTGTAATCGTAAATAAAAAAAATTAAGTTTGCGAGCGATTAAGTAATTTTAAATCTCACTAGAATACCTAAAACCCCTGTATTTACTCAGTATGAGAATGAGAAGTAATTAAGAGATCCAAAGAAACACTAATAAAAAGGGCGAATTGTAAAAAAGTTATTATTATCATAATTAACCCTTTGCTTGTCGTCATGCGGTGACCTGTTAATTCCGGACTCTACGTGTTTATCGAGTCGTCTGTAATTTAGGAAGAGATAAAAAATCATAATGTTTATAATTAGAAATCTGAAGACACAAATAATCGTTAAAATAACTCACTTAAATTATATATGTATAATTAAGGTATAGTTTTTGGTAATAAGAATGTTAACTTAAATAAAAATAGGGACTATATTGTCGCGGAGTAGTTGCCCCTCTCCTTTGTTAAGTACCAGTTGAATCGAGCAGAAACTCTCTCGCTATGTTGCCTTCACGCAGTACAGACATACGAGCGAAAGCTCTACCAAAATGTTTTTAATTTGTTTGTTTTAGTTAAATGTAGTATATTAACTACCACTGCTAAAAAGTGTAAAGCGTGTGTCATGTTTCAATAATATAAATATGTGGTAAGAAGAAGATGTAAAATGTAACACGAAAACAGAACTAGTGGTAAGCAAGATGACGACTCCCTTCAAGAGGTAACTCCATTTACAACATCACTCCTGAAGATGTGATCTGCAGAAACTTCATAAAGACACGTATACCATGCTTAAGACGTTGCTTAGGACATCCGAGAATCTACATATACTTACACCAAAGAAGCTTCAATCTCCTCTGTGAACATCCGACCTATTCTTGCCGAAGACACGACCCAGATGATGACGCCGACTACAAGGATTCCCAAGACGGACACCCCAGGACGAGGTTTCTACGTTCAATTGTAAAGGTGACTTGATAGCCTTGCTATCGAGAGTTAATCATATTTGTTACACTACTCACTTCTAAAAGAGACTTTTCAAAGACGATTAATTTTATGTAAACATTATAATGAGAAAATCTAAGAGTTTACTGTAAAAATTCAATTATCATACGTTGTAACGCTTTAAATGTTAATGTAACTTATTATCGTTCCAAGTAATAGTACCATTCTTCAAATGGTTAAAGAAGTCTTGCAAGCTTCTAAAATGAACTGAAAATAATTAGAAGTCTTTACTATAAATATACAGAAAGTAAACTATAAGATTTACCTTATATAGGTATAAGAATATATAATCAATTTGATCCCATAGTTTTATGAAAAGCATTTAAATATTTTAGTTTAAATAATGATGTCATGGGATATATCAGTAACTGTTGTTAAATAAAGAGAAGTCTTCTTGTTACACATGAAAATGAGTGCATAAATCAGTAAAATACCTTCCCTTGTTTCCTTACACTGATAGTGAGTAATTTGTTCAATTAATTTGACTTTTAATACAGTTCGTTACAACGTAGGCAGCCCATGTAATTGGCAGAGGTCAGTTAAGATGGGTTCCCTGGATTTGTAACGAGGCAATACGTTACAAAATTGCGCCACTCTGCTAACTTAATTTATTAGTAAATTAAATAACTCACGGCATTCAGTTATTGATCTATGCACTCAGAGAATGTAATTAATGTAACTTTAATTTAAAAAAAAAAAGAATTTGTTTTGACATACGTAAAAGATAGTCTGTATAAATTGAAATATCATTGTAGGAAGATATATGCATGTACCTACTTGCATACAAGAATTGTAATGTTTGGTCAACTGATCAGTCTTTAACAGGTTTGTATTATGACAATCCAAGACCTGTTGTGTCTTGAATAACCCTGCATTATAATTATTCAATCTGCATAGTATATGTTAGTGTATGTCTGTTGTCACGGTA